>CM052294.1:725586-754533 GCA_028455765.1 Lasioglossum oenotherae | reverse complement strand
TCTCTCTCTCTCTCTCTCTCTCTCTCTCTCTCTCTCTCTCTCTCTCTCTCTCTCAGGAATTGCTTTCTCCAGAGAGCTCGCGCGCGCGTGTTTCACGGAGATGTTGT
Organism: Lasioglossum oenotherae; assembly: GCA_028455765.1. Classification (NCBI taxonomy): domain Eukaryota; kingdom Metazoa; phylum Arthropoda; class Insecta; order Hymenoptera; family Halictidae; genus Lasioglossum; species Lasioglossum oenotherae. The sequence goes on along the minus strand of CM052294.1, from coordinate 754,426 downwards.
CTATGACGGATCGTCGGAGGAATCGGAGGAACGAGCCACGCCGTCCATTAGAGAACCACGAGAGACCACTTTTCCAATCGAGGATCCTCCGGCCGCGTTACGAAAGATCGGCATTAGCATATAGGCACGCAACGCCCACTCACGTATCGTACATTTTCTGTATTGACTAATCGCCGAACGTGCCAGAAGCAATTCAAAGGATGCGAGCCCGAGCGAAGACCGAGAATGACGCGATTATGTCACGTTAACCCCGGTGTACCGCGGACAGGTACCCCGACGTTACATAAGCATAAATTCTCATGGTTGGATAGAGAGACTTCTTATTGTGACCCTCGCTCTGATACTCCCGCCGGGGGCCACCGTTAACTCTGTTTTCCTCTTTTTTATAGCAACCTGGAGAAACAGTAGTGTCTTTATCTCGTGTTTAATATTATTATTAAATCGTTCAATGTCATGTGCAAATGTAGATTATCAACAGAAACGAGAATCGAGGTTAATTACCAACATTCAAATGAAAGAAAGACGTCGTTCCAAAATTATCGCGAATAAATTCGAACTAAAACTTCGTCAAGAACCTAATACATGAAGCAACTTCTCTTCGAACAGCTGACAATTAAAATCAATTTCGACAAGTTAAATTCAGATGAAATTTTCAAAATGTTGAATTCCTTATTTAGATGACGATTACATCGCTGCTCCGGAAGTATAATGACGCAACTATAAAATTTTGTGAAATTGACTTTACTGTGTTGGCGGGCTCAAAAATGCATTTACATACTAGATGTTTGTAAATCGACATAATATAAATCGAGGCTGGTATTTATTATTTTATAAATTGAAATAACTTAAAAGTTGCAATAATAACCCACAATGTCTATAAACTACTCTCATAGAAGAATTAAACCGAATCTATAGGCCATTCTATTAAGATCAATTGGAATTATTTTTCTATTGCTTGTCCTGTAAAATTTCAATTTTTGCAGTTGTGTCATTATACTTCCGGAACAGCGACATGATCTAAATGAGGAAGATGGTTATAATTGTCAGCTCTGTTCAAAAAGAAGTTGCATCGACGTAGTAGGTTCTTGACGGAATATTATTGTTAACATTTTTTAGCGACAATTTAATTACACTAGCATTGCAATAATTTAGTTATACAGTAGAATTAGGAAAAATCTAATAAGGTAAAATGTAATTATTATAAACGTAAAGCACACAACACAACAGAGTGCAATGGAAAATTAGTGACGATCGTCCCAACTACTGTGAAAGTATTTTAAGACCGAGATGATTTGTGTAAAGAAAGCAAATTCAATTTCGAGTCTCCAAATAAAGATCACATTTGTCATAGTTAGTTCTCGAGTCGGGACAAATAGTAGCGTCGCTCGCGACGACGCGACGCGGCAGCCGACGTTTTAATTAGTACTTAAGTACCGTTGAATATCGGTTATTGTTTCTGCGAGGCAAAATTGCATGGCGAATATTATAAAGTCGCGTAGTACGCGAACTAGGCCGTGGTTACGCAACTATAACGCGTAAATGCGGCACCAGCTGCTGGCTCGTACCTGTCGTGCACGCCTGAAAGAGAACGCACTCTCGCGTGGATGCTCGTTTTCACGGAATCCTCCTGGAACGCGTGTAACGCTGGCTACTGTAAACTGTAAACCGATGTGGAATCTTCCCGGACCGAATAACCGATTTTTTAATTCTAGACGCGCTCGGAACGTGACGCGTTACATCTCTGTCACGTGAATAATCCGGTGCCGGCAGAGAGAGGGTAATTTTTTCACCCCATTTGGTGTGGATCTCGACTACCTCTCTCTCTGACTGTACGGTGGCTGGGTCACGCGAGGATCAATTTAAAAAATTTGTCTTATGAATGAACGAGAACAGACTATGTGTTTTGCAACGGCCTCCCCGCAAGGGAAACCAGTAGCTATATCACTATGATTGCGAAACTAATTTGAGCAGTTTCATTGAGTACCCCGATACGTCGGAATTTTGCCATTTTACCCGGGCAATATACTTGCCCCACATTAATTTGTCGGAAAAGGTATAACAAGTGCGCGTGCGACTATACAAGTCGCTAGTGGTCAACGATAACGAATGTCCCCGGAGGGACACGGTGTCCAGGCGACCATAATTTTCAGCGTCGCGCACGCAAGCGCTTGCTATTCTATACACATTTGGCACCTTGGCTAATGACTAATGACGACACTGTCACGGCAACATATGCCACGAACGGAATCAAAAATTCATTCCCCTCCACGTTGCCACACTGGGCATTCCTTACGGCCCTCCGCGGCACGCAACCACAACGATTTATGTAACACGTCCACGGAATCGCTATCCGACCGAGAAATTTTATTCGAAACATCGCTATGGATAGATCGATCGCAATCGAACCGTGCGCAAGATTGAAACGATCTCTTGTTAACATCGTCAAGTTCCTTTTGCCTTTTGTAGAAAAAGATGTAACTCGCAGTCGCGGAAAAACGAATCGCTGCGATTCAATCTAGAACCATCAACAATTAAAATAGTTGGCGATGACTTAACGTCTTATGGAAATTGTAAGAGCACACTTCTTTGAATTACTGAAATCATTTCACGGTTACAAAACGGTTTCTTGTTGAGATTTCTGATCGAGGGGTCCGCTGCAAGAGGGGCACTCGTATCGTAATTTATGTAGTAAATCATTATTTTCAGTAGAAATCTTAATGTTGGGCTACACATTTTTTATGTAAAACATATGGCTGTAAAGTGTGAAATAATGGCTATACACGACTAATCAGAATGATTAAAAATCACATTGTCAGTGAAAATTGTTCTCTGGCCATCGTAAACATTTTTATATGACAAACAACAAGAAGGAAATTTTGAAAGCACTTCTTCTAGACACCTTCACCTTTTCAGTGCTCCTAATTAAATATTAGATTGAAAGAACATTATTACGATACATTATTTTCAACATATGAAGATTAGCAATGATAAAAATTTTATTTTGCATAAAGATATGCAGTCGAATCATCTAGGATCGTAAATTTATCAGAAACATCTGCTTCGTAATCGTCAAGTATGTCAACTTGACATTTAGCAGACTGAAAATAAGGTATAACTTGTAACCAGGCTGAAAAGATTAGAAACTGAAGAAACGGGTGAAATCCAATCAAGTATGATAATTTTTGGTAGCACGTCGGTGCCATTCGAGGGGAAAGAGTTAAATATAAAACCGCAAGAAGACGCATGTACGAGAACTCGTTTTTTCGGAACGGTCCGGTCGCAGCGGGGAGACCTCTTAGCACTCGGTATAAAGAAACTCGAGTACCAGGGTATCCGGCACGTTCTTCAAGGGGTACAATTACTCACAACGCTTCCGGCATCGCGGTCATTACCAAAGAATCAAAGGCACGTCGCCGATCGGACGTTCCGTTGGATGCGCGGCTTGCCCTCGAGTAAATTAAACGGTCTTGTTGTTCGTCGCGACTGTCGATGATTAAAATGAAATTAGATCTCGAGGGACCCCGCGACGGTATTCTACGGGGCCGATTAATATCCAGAGCCAATCGCCGCGCCACGGCCTGATGTACGAGCATACAGTGGCTCGCGAAAGTATTCGAACGCCCTTCAAAAGAGAATAACTCTTTCGAAATTGGATCAAAGAATCTTACTTTTTTTTAGACTCACGTAAAAGATCTTTAAAAGATTACTAGACACTTATTTTAAGCATATGTTGATTTTTAAATTACTGACGGAAATAAAATGTTTCAAAAAGTGCCGGATTTATTTTCCCATGTAATTCCTACCAATTGTGATTTTGTCAAAATCTTTCTCGCAAGTAAACCAACGCTTCTAATTGCTAAAAAATATATAAAAAAAAAACTTTATTAAAAGCCACGCTCATCAGGTCCGATTTCAAGAAAATTATACTGTTTTAAACGGCGTACGGACACTTTCGTGAGCCACTGTACACACATATCTGATTTTACGCGGCCGGTTTAAATTACGGGGAGGTGGCTGAATGGAATCGCAGTTTCCCGTTAACCGGAGTCTGATTCACGCAAGAGTCATTCGCGAGTCATTCGTCCCTGTGCAGAAAGAGAACGCGTTCCACGGCGGGTACGCTGGGTTACCGGCACGGACCCGGCGGGTACACTGATGCCTCGATAACTAGTCTGTTCGAGTTCCAGCACCTGCTAGAATCGGTTGATTTTTACCCATCATCTCCAGGAGGTATTCTATGATTGTTTGAACAAATCGATTTTCTCGGTTGCATTTTTCAAACGAGATAGCTTCGAAGATTCATTTGTGAAATTCTATGGTTGGAGTTGTACGAGTAACGAAATGAATTATGGTACCATGTCACAGATAAGTGTCGTCCACAACCTCGCAGTTTACTCGAAACGTTCGAGTAAAAACGCAATTACTCCAGGATAATAAAACTAATTCATTGAACAATTCATAATCTACTTGTACTAAATGGTTTTCATATTTCTTTTGTCAAGTTGGTACCATAGAGGTGCAGCAATTTTGTAAAGAAGAGGAAACATACAAATGTTCTTTAACACTTTTTGCTTTAACCACATTCTTCTAATTCCAATTCTGTAAGTCCATCCTTCTAATTCCTGTCTTCAACTACATTCTTTTATAAGAATAAATTGTGGCACTCTCAAGGTGACCTAGAACCGTAAAAAGGTAAATAGAGCACCTCCTTGGAGGTTCTCTCGAGGACCCCACTGAAATCCAACCTTGTTCTCTCTCAACTTATTCTCTTTCTAGCTCTGTCGCGCCGAGTCTCTGAAGGATGCGAGGAACGTTACGGATTCGCGGCGCCGCAAGCTCCCGAAGCTGCAACAGTCATCGAGGCAAGGCTGTACCTAGTAGTTCCACGGATCCTGGAACATCCGCGACCGTCAAACGCCCAAATGATAGCGGACGGAGCGTGCAACGGACTGCCGATGGTAACGGGACCGTGGAACTCGTTTGTACGATCGGAGATTACGAATGCAAGGAATTCCATCGTATGCCCTGATATTCCTGTTTCGAGCCGGAAAAAATCAAACTTGCGAACACTGTCGTTACAAAGCCGGTAACAGTTACTGCGCTACATCAGCGAAAGCAACGGGGCCGTTCAAGCTCCATGTCCAAGTGCAACCGATATTTCGAATATTTTTGTTTCGAGTCGATTCTAAACATAGATTACCAGGTGAACGCTTCAATTCGCAACCGTCAGATCTGGGATTCTTTTTCTCCTGTGCACCAGCCATCTTGAATGCAACAGGAAAATAGAGAAAAGTATAGGCCGAGGAAGAAATACGAAGACAATAGCGCAGAACAATCGCTGGATGATCAGCTGCATCGGTTTTCACCGTTATTGGCTGAGAATGCGGAACCATCAGAATGTGGAATCCCCTGCGGCGCCCATCTTGGATCCAGGACTATGGAGAAAGATGTCTGAATAGAAGGACGGTGACAACAGTTCATATTTCTGGTTGCTCACGCTCATTCACTGCGATGCGACTCCATTTTGCTTTTTACTCTGCAAACCATTAGCAAGGACAGTACAATTGTCTCTCAGTCTCGTTGCTCGTTTTTCCAGCTTATATTTGTTCCTCTAACAAATCCATTCTTTCTTCTGACCTTCGTTTAGTAGCTTATTTATGAAGCTCTGTACAAATTTAAAAAATGAGATCAATTTTAATTCAATGCGACTTCGTTTTGCTTTTTATTCTGCAAACCATTAGCGAAGTTAACTGATCCTGCATTACTTGAGATATTTCTGTGTCTCATTATCAATCTCGATAAATGAAAAAAGATTTTGAAAAAAATCTGTTTTGTGGAAGTTCGGAAAATTTTCGTAGTTTATGTTCAGGCTAACGAAACATAATATTATACAAATTGAAATAACAATAAAAAAACCCTGGCGGAACCCCGCTAAGGGTTAGCTTAATTACGTCTGATAAATTTCTGTTCGTAAAATTCCATCTTAAATTGTGTTTACCAGCGTTGATCGTAGAACGCGAGCTACGAGAGTCCACGTGTTCGGGATCGGTGACTCTACCGAGGATTTCATCATCGTCGGAAGGAACGCGGCGGCGGGTCGCGGGCGAATCTCGGCTTTGCCAGAAAATCACATCGACAAAATTTCACCTGACCACCGCCGCTCCCCGACGATTTCACGGATGCCGAGCGTGTCAGAGGCTCAATCGCCAATCGCGAAGTTAATCATACGCGACACAAGTGGGCCGGCCGCGCAAAAACAAACGATCCGCGTGCGCGCAAACGCGAAATCTATATGTATAATTGCTGGCGCGGCTGCTGCTGCTGCTGCCGGCTCGTAAAGTATTCCAGCAAATCCGACATACATTCCGGCTTGGTATCCCGCTTACGTTTCACCTCGGCATGGAATGCAGTCACCTTGCGGCAGGTGCACCCGAACGTCCTCAAACGTTCCAGCGGCGTACTTTCCCCGGTACGAACACCGAAGATTCGTCTCGAACGATCGGTTACCGATCCCGACGCGTCCCCGCTGAAATCTTGCTGGACGATTACCAAGTTCACCGTCCACAAGCTGTCCTTTGACACGAGAAATATTCTACATTCGGAATATTAACCCGTTATGTGTTTTATTTTACAGCTACAGCAATCGAAACTTCTTTCTCATTCATCATAATGCCATAAGAAAAACAAAATTGATGTCTACTGCACGGCTATATTTTCTCTAATGGCGAGATAAAAGAAAGCATAGAAATTTTCTTTTACATTGCAATCCTAAATGAAACTATTACATGACGTTATTGAGGGTGACTTGTCAGTTCATAATGAAAATTACTGTTTCTATTGAAGGTTCCATTAAAAAGTGTTTAATCATGGAACATAGATTTTTCAAAATTATACAATAATCACCGGTCGGTAATGTGTTAACACTAAACGTGCCACGACCGGTCAAATGACCGGTTATAGATTTTTTAATTTCACTATTAATGAAATTCTGAAAATGCTTTCATAAGCAATGAGTTAATAAATATCTTTATTAAAGCACTAATATCTGTGGTTGTCAGCAAGAACGCCGCATGTCATATAATTTCACTTTCGAGATATTGCCGTTTAAAATTTTGGTCACTGATGCTTTGCCATAGGACATCGGTTCAATTGCATTATGTTTTTAAGCCTTTCGAATTTATTTTGATGATTTTTTTCCGATAAAGACGAAAATCCTATCCTTGAAATTGTGACCTGCGGCGTTTTTTCTGACAACCACAGATATTATTAAATTTTTTTTAATGTTTCAAACTAGGATCAAAACGTTGATTTTGTTTGACAATTAGCAAAATTGCTTTATAATTCGTAATAAACGATCGAACCGTTGCGCCGAAAGCATTTAATAATTTATTAACAGCAAATACGATCGATAGAAGAAACATATTTACAGATATTATAATTGAGAATCGCGCAGTCTAAATAAGTTAACTCTTGTAATTTTTATAAGTCAACCACGTGCCTGTTGCTTTTATAGCTTTTATAGCTATACGGTCTCATAATTGATGGCATATTTTAATCGTAAATGCACCTTGAGTTTTTCTGTCGAGCTAGATAGAATATACATTTTTATTTTGGCTGGTAACGAAAATTTGAAAAATACGTTTCGTAGATTCATGTAATTCACATACATGCTGACAATTTCATCCGAATTGGTCGATTGAAAATTGTGAGAATGGTCCGGAACATTTATATAGTTCTAAAAATGGTCCACCGCCCGAGGTTAAGCTGTTTGATAGCAAATGAATTAACTGAAATAGATCTCCCACAATTGGGAAGCGGCGGTGTATGGCGAAATTCAGAAACGTCTGGGCCATTGGTGGAAATTGGTTGCGTACGGGTACCCGTGGAAAGGACCGATCAGACCGGATAATTCCAGGTTAGATATGCCGCGAGCCGAACTAACGGGTCCACGGAGCTCGTTTACGCGACCTCTGGACGGCCATCCCGTGGCTAAATGCGCGAGAGGCTTTCTCCGTGGCTTGGAATGCGGCCTCTCCCTCTGACCGGCTCTCCGGCTCTCCGGCTCTCCGACTTGCTTGGAGGACAAGAGGTACATCGGCCTCCGCGTTCTCTCCCTCCAACGGATCGGTTCTTCGGGATCGACACGCCCGGAAAATCCGGCTTTCCTCCGGCAAATAAGGGATGCGGTCGATATCTCTGCTGTTACCGATCAGCGCCGATACAGTTTTTTTATTACCGCAAGCGCGACTAGTTTCTAAACTGTTCGGAATAAAAATTTTAAGGAATTCTGGCGCGGACTCGTGGCTCTTAAGGAGCCACCGGGAAGCAGAGTTGGGCAAAAATGTAATCAACTTCAATTGTTAATCGCGATTTCAATTGTTAAATGCGATTCGAACGAGCATACGCAGCTTTATAAAAATAAAATAACACGAATGCTTGTTCAAACATGTTACACAAGATTACTCGCGCTATTCCTCCTTCTACGTGCTGCGTATCGTTTTCAAACACTTCCATTCTACGATTAGTATGTGCATATCGCTCCAGTAAACATCAGCTCGCAGAACCACAGCTTGTAGGTGACTCAGTAATTAAGCGTTTCCAGCGCGACAGCTCGCGAAATATCATCGATGCATGGAGCTGGGTCGAGCTTGAGAATCGATCATTCACCTAGCGCTCGTGTTGGTATACGAGCGTGTGCTGGAGGAACTGGTTTGCATGGATTTATGTCAAACTATGAATAACACGCTATGACAAAACAATTACATGGCCGCATTACACTTGCCGCGAAAGGGTTTATTCAAAATGAGAACTTCAGTGCCAGCCGATCAGAGAGAATTTGTAATTGGACTCGGATTAGTCCGTCAAACTATTTATATAGGAATGATTTGTAAAGGTATTGGATAATTGCAGAAGATAAATCTGATTTTCAGAAAGATCAAGACGTTTTCTAAAACGTGGATAGTTGAAATCATCTAATAACTATAAATGTCACATGAAAATGTTCCTCTGTCACTACATTGGTATTGCTAACTACAGTAACTGCTTGCACAAGACTGGGTTAATTATACAGAAAACAGTATTACTAATTAACCCTCCGAGCGCTGTGCCGGAGTGTCATTTTTAACCGGGAACATCCAAATTGTCATTTGCAGTGGGTAACGAAAGTATTCGAACGCCCTTTAGAACAGAATAACTTTTTTATAATTCTACCAAACGACCTGCTTTTTTTAATTTTTTAAATTTAAAATAGGCATTTTTTAAAACCTTTTTATTAAGGCCCTTAAAGAAAATTTGGGATATATGTTTTGTAGATCTATGTTAGTTATATACATGCTGAAAATTTCATCAAGATTGATTAACATACACACGAGCTACAAGCGATTAAAAATTTTGAAAACCGTAGTTTTACTTTGGATCTTTAAAAGATCCAAACTAGGATCGAAACGTTGATTTTGTTTGACAATTAGCAAAATTGCTTTATAATCCGTAATAAACGATCGAACTATTGCGCCAAAAGCATTAAAAAATTTATTAACAGCAAATACGATCGATAGAAGAAACATATTTATTAATTAGAGCTGTGAACGGTCTTAGGCATTGCCAATTATAGTATAGCTATCAAAATCGTCCATTGTCCGAGGGTTAAATGAATGCAAAGCGTCCTTACTTTTAGTTGTCTGGAGTCCCTCTAGAATTTTAGCTGCTTATAATTAAACTGCGTGCCTCCACGCATAGGATCCGCGAATTCATAAAATGCAAGAGAACCTGTAAGCAAACAGAAATGAATGTTACTTCTATTCTTGAAATATTCCAGAGAACAGAATTTTCTCGTTGCAAGTTTCGCGAGACAAAGAATTTGCATGCAGATTCGAAATCTACTGCCTATCACGAGATCGCGGTCGTGAGTCAGATATAGCGTTGGAAAACCACATGGACGATTGGATACCGATCTGTACGGCTGCTCATGTTCTGGTTGCTATGATATTTCCATAACGGCGAGACATGCTGTATCCCGGCTCGATATAATCCAGCTTAATCTACAGGGAGCAAAGCGAAACGATCGCGCGGTAGATTTGCTCGGCAAATCTGCACGCCGCCCAAGGCGCGAATTAACACTGCACAGGCCGTGCTTGAGGCCGCGTGCCCGACCGCTGCCCGCTTTCCATTCCGATCGAGGGGATTTTGATCGGCGCAGCCGCGATTTAAAAAGAAACCAGCTCCGCCATAAATACGATCGACGATAATGCAGCCGCGCGAGCACGCTTACTACAAACGCGCGGTGTACCGATTCAATGAAATTTCGTTTCCGCTCGGCGTAACGACGCTATCGGAATACCGATTCGACGACGCGAAGGCTGAGTTGCATAAATATCCGCGACCAGAAAACGCAAACTCGTTGAGCAACCGGTGAATTTTGTGCGACGTTCTCGCGCGCCGCCATTTCAAAACAATTCGGATCTCGGCTCGATTCGATCCACGAACGCCCCAGATCGATTGTAAACACTTCTCTGTCCAACCTTCTCGCTTTATCAGATTTTTGCGATCGACTGTTGATTTTTATACAACATAAAGATTCTCAAAGACAAGATATTCATTTAGATCCATTTAATCCTACTATTTTGAATTTTACTCAATTTTCTACTAAATGTTTAAGACCTACGCTCATTTAAACTGGTTCGGATGCAAGATATTTGTTTCAGGGTCAAATCAAGGTCATGTACCAATATCGGATTTGTTCCAATCAAGTTTCAATCAATGTGTGATAAAATAACATTTACATAACCACTGAAATTTAAAAATTAAAAATATGTTGCTACCAAATCTATGATCTGATACAAATTCAAGAATTCAATTAGTTTTACATGATGTAGAGAAAGAAACATCAATTAGTCGAAGAGGGAATGCTACGTTTCTGATAGAAACCGTGAGGCAAGTCAAGTTCGAATAATTGTTACCGAACAGCTCATATGCTGGCAACTATAAGGGGCAAACATTATCCGCGCGATGTATGCAAGTGCGCGGTTATGATCTCCATTCCCTTTTCTCCCCACATCGCAATTATTTCACCATCTCGAGAGCATTCGGATTTCATACTTCGCGAACGAACTCATAAAGTCAAGAATCTTGTACACAATGTCTACGGTACCAGCAACAGGTACAACGCATTCCCCGATCAACAAGTATTCGCATGAAATGGTATAATCTGATTCGAGACTGTGATTTCTATTGAGACATACTACAACGAACTGTGTGCTATATCCATTCCATTACGGAATTATAGATTATGTTTTCAAGTTTGCATCGCAAGCAGGGTCTCGAATTATTCCTGTTTAAATCCGTGCATTCGATGGTAATTTTGATATAGACCAGATAAGGGTAAGAAACGTTCTGTATTCTTGGAGCGCCTTGGATTGCCCCCTGGGGCAATGCTTTGAAGCAAACGATGTCAGAATGGCAGCAGATTTATAATCTATCCTATTGTTTTGAGCAAATCGACATGTAAGAGGTAAATACAAACTATTATAACTTTGAAACAATTTGAATTTCACATTGTACTACAATAATTCTTCGATAAAAGTCCTAACACCCATGTTTTGAACGGACTTCACTAGTGTAGGGAGGCTATGTTTTATGACTGCGTCTATCGCGCCGACCGCGCCGAGACTTCAATCGACGAGCGAAGGACATAGAGAAGGACAGAATGAAATAGGATCGCGTGGCCGAAGCGTGTCGCCGTCGCCGGCACAGTTTAAAGGCCCGTGCGTCATCACAATGAAACTTATTTTCCATTATTCCGTTATGGAATTTTCACCAACATATTCCTGGCATTTTTGTAATGGAAAATGATACCAAACACGATATATTTCAACTGTATTTAGTGGTTTAATCGACGATGAAAGTTTCGAACGCAACGAAGAACAGCGTATGGGAAAGAAAAAGACGCGGACAGTCGACGTCGCCGGCACAGTTCAAAGGCCCGCGTTGTCCCTGTCCTTCCTTGCTCCCGAAACTTTCATCGTCGGTGAAACCACTAAATACAGATGGAAATTATATCGTGTTTGGTGTCATTTTAATCAGAGAAATTCCACGTATAAGCTAGTAAAAGTCCCATAAACCGATAATGAAAATTAAGAAGTTTGAGAATTCGATTCACTCGAGTTGATGTGTGGTGTTCACACCGATATACCCGAGCCGAGATCAATCATCGCCGCCCTACGGCGCGGCGGCGCAGCGTTGGCCGCCAGTGGAGTGAGTAGGCACTGGACTTGGATCGCACAGGCGACCCAGGACTTCGATTGAAGAATTACTGTACATTCCGATAAACACGATGCCGACCGGTAATTATTGCATAATTTTGAAAAATCTATGGTACATGATTAAATATTTTTTAATGGAACCTTCACCAACAACAGCAATTTTTATTGTGAACTAATATGTCTCTCTCTCTCTCTCTCTCTCTCTCCCTCTCTCTCCCCCTCTCTCTCCCTCTCTCTCCCTCTCTCTCTCTCTCTCTCTCTCTCTCTCTCTCTCTCTCTAACGTCATCTAATAGTTATATTTATGATTGCAGTGTAAAAGAAAATTTCTATGCTTTCTTTTGGTACATCACAATTATTGAAAATCCTATTAACAGGCTTCCGGTAAGTAAAGTGTTAAGTTATTGGGAATGTTACTATACTGAAAACAAATTCAGAAAACAAATTTATATTGTGATTTATAATATTCCTTACATGTATACTTTCATCATAATAAAGATTTTTAATGTTCGAAGTGCGTCGAAGCCCCTCCCAGTCACAATGGGCGTACCCCTAGTAAGAGTAGGCGTGGCTCCGCTGCTCTCGGAACCCGAACAGCGCTCCACAGGGCAACCGGTACCATAGCTTGGTGAATACCACAGCATTTTCGAACCAAGTACATCAAGACCCGGTTAATTGTCGCTTTCTCAAGACCACCATCTCAAGACCAAGTCCGTTGAAGCGTGCCTCGTATCGAATAAACTTTCTACATCCGCTCTGAACGTTCTTCTCTGTATCGCAAGCGATTTAAACGATCTCTATCTTCTTCTCATGTTATTCGCCACAGATAAGTGTCGCGAAGGAGCCCCGGACCTGCGACACATTGCCGGACCTTGCTGTGTAGCGTCATACCGTGCGCCGTGAATTCGTGGCGAATCGGTGTGACCCGAATGTCGTCCGATCTGCCTGTCAGAGGGAGCCAGAGCACAAGAAGACGTCAAGTTCTACGGCACGCGGGAGAGGTTGTTGTGGAGGGGATACAGGTAGAGTTAGAGGGCAGGGGGTCGCAGGGGAGCTGGCAGGTATTCAGAGGCGAACGAGCGAGCAGAGCCAGGCTCAAGAAAGCAGGCAAACAGGCGCAGGCGGCCCGGTAATGGGCGGGGGGTAAACGTAAGGGGCCGCGGGAGCGTAAAGTGAGTTTTCGCTCGCGGCTGCTTTGCAATGCCAGGCAGTCGAGGTGAGTCGAGTCGAGTCGAGCGTAGCCGAGCCGAGAGCCAGTCAGTCTTGGACGTGGCCCCGTCGCATCCTTCTCGCTGCAGGATCCCTCGTGCCCGACCACAACCACCTGTCGAAATCGACCCGATCTTATCTCGGACCGTTTCTACGAACGCTCCTCCTCGATACCTCGAAATGGCCGCGTTTTCTCGAAGCCCCCGTGCCCGGAGATCGCCGGCCCAGTGAATCATCGACCGATCCCCGTGAGGATCGGATCCATCGAATTGTGACTGTCCGCTGATTTTTCTCGGCTCGTTTATATCTCTCTCTCTCTCTCTTTCTCTCTCTCTCTCTCTCTCTCTCTCTCTCTCTCTCTCCTACAACGACCATGTACTCGAACTAAGATACGTACTGTATCACGGTGAACAGTGATATTTTGTGTGTGCGTGAACGGGAGGATCAGCTGTGGCTGTTACGGAGAACGATATTCAACAGGTAGGAGCAGCTTTTCTTTTTCTCGCATTAGAGACGTCGCCGGACGGTTTAATGAGCGCTCTTTCTTACCGGCCGCTAGAAACTACGCTCCAGATCATCTAACGCAGTGAAAATTCGAATGGTCCCACTTCGCAATGATACTTTCTACCCACTCAAATTTCAGTCGAAAGTCTCTACTCGCTAGTTTTTTTACTTTTTCGTTCGGGATACTCGCTCTGGTTGTTTCGATCCTTCTTGATAGAGATTATGCTTTTGCTTTTAGAAATTCGTATTAAATTAACCAGATCAGTTTTAGTAGCAAATTATGCTCAGACACAAACAATTCTGTTAAACCGTTCAGTGAAACGTAGTTGGCACTGTTTTGGTACAGTACGAACTTCAAACGTCGTTGCAGCTAGTTGAAATTTCGAATCACAGATAAGAAATTGCAGTGCACGCCTTGTTTTGAAATCATGGATACAGTCAACTGTGCCCGAGTATAATTTGATCTGGAATATCGAAATCGTTATTCAATACTCAGCTTCTAGCGACTGATAATCGGTAGTTTTAGGAACATCAAGAGGTCTAACTCCCAAGTACCTCCACAGATGTGTTAAAAAATTAAATAATGTAAAATGATTTAGAATAACTGCAGTGTTTAATCGAGCACTCGGTATACAAACACAAATGCACCGGTGTGTAGACTCAAGTTAACACCAAGGACAATTAGAGGTTCGCGATAGAGATCGATGTCGTCGACGCGGTAGAAAACCGAAAGCGTCCGCGAAATTGAATGACGTGAAATTCAACCGATCGTTCTGAATAAAATCATTGTCCAACGAATCACGCGCGATGACACTGGCAATCAATTCTCGTCGCGAGACGCGGACGCAGACTTGTTCAACCGATTACGACGACGATTGTTTTTGTTTTCCTTTTTCATCGAGCAACGCTTCCTGCATCTACTACGCGACATACTTGTATTCTCTTGTATCTTGTAGGTAATATCACGTGTGGCGTAATAGCTCATTATACGTAGAATGCCGGTGAGAGGAAACTTAATGATAGTAACGTCATCGGCGTTCCTCGCCTCTTCGTTTTTCTTAATTACGAGCCGAGAGATTGCGCCTTTCGTGTGCCGCACAACACGCGCTCTACGAGCACTCAGCCGTCCGTACTCCCACTTTTCGATTGTCTTTTTTCTGTGTGGGACAGCGCCGATTAACTATGCACGCCATATAGTCCAGTCAATGAATGCTCATAGGGGAGGCGTAGAGGGAAATGGAAGGAACACCATTTTTTACTTTGGGGCTTTGTTTGGACTAGTTAGGACGTAAACATATACTTAAAGTCCCTGCTCCTAGGAGGTGAGCGGGCTACAGGGGGGCACGTAGAAGTCACCTTTTTCGGTTTTGCGCTTATATCTCGGAAACTATGTGTCGTAGCGATAATACCATTTCATAGAAAATTAAAGCTGACAAAATGTGCTATAACATTGATTCCATTCAGTTTTTGCCTTATTTGACTAGGTAACTCTTCAGCACAATTAGTGAACTTTGACCGCGGATATCTCGGAAACTATGCGAGATAGCGAAAAACTGAATTGAATCAATCTTGTGGCACATTTTGTCAGCTTTAATTTTGTATGGAATGGTATTATCGCTAGGACACATAGTATCCGAGATATAAGCGGAAAACTGAAAAAGGTGACTTCTAAATGCACCCCTGTAGCCCGCTCACCTCCTAGGAGTAGGGACTTTTAGTATGTTTAACTCCTAACTAGTCCAAATAAAGTCTCAAAGTGAAAAAATTGTGTTCCTTCCGTTTCCGTCTACAACTTTTCGTTGACTGGACTAATACGAGAAAGATACGTTTGTTGCTCGAGACTTTAAAACAAGTTCTGAATTCAAATCGATTCGAATGAAGGTCTAGAGCAAGCAAGGAGCTTTAGCCTGTTTTTCACATATTTGGAGCATGGCTGCAAAGCTTCTGAATGTTTTGTGGCCGTCTGAATCAGTGGTAATCTGAATCTATAATCGATCTGAACGTCAAACATCTGCGACAGGTTGCCATGTAAATATTAAAATATATTTTTTGTGTGTCAATAATGACATGATAAACAAGTGTAAGAACCTTACCGAGTCAACCAACGTTTATGAAATTGATAAAACATTTGCCTCTTCCTTGATGTGGGTGAAATTAAGCAATGTAGATTGGGCAGGCTCTC
The DNA here is from genome assembly GCA_028455765.1 of Lasioglossum oenotherae. NCBI lineage: Eukaryota > Metazoa > Arthropoda > Insecta > Hymenoptera > Halictidae > Lasioglossum > Lasioglossum oenotherae. The sequence goes on along the minus strand of CM052294.1, from coordinate 738,276 downwards.
TGGGTCCAGAAGAATGCACCACAGAGCAATATGTACCTGGCATTCCCGCCTCCCTGAAACAAAAAGAGATCAATATGATACAGATTTGTAAAATCTATGAATGAAACGTATGAAGAATTTATACAACAATGGAAATAGAGAGTCCTCGCACGAATCTACACAAGAATATTAATCTATGAAATCTTGCTTACTCTATCACGAGCTTTTCGGAGCCAGAAAAATGACCCGGACTTGATCCAGGCTCTGTAAACGCCGTGACGCGGCCCTGAATCGAACCACGAGCGAATTCTCGTTGCTCCATCCCATTTTCAGCCTCTGATGTTCTTGTCTATAGAAAGTAAGAGGCGCACTCTCCTCATTCTCCCCATTGTGCCCGGCTTGTCGCGCAGTCAGCATTGTCTTCATCGTTTTTCCCTCGCGCAGGGAAAATACTTCTGCCTTTGGTCGCGTTTCTATCGTACGTTATTCCAGTTGATCGCGTCGTTCCAATCGCGCGGCATAATGCCGCGGGATCGCGTAATATCCTCCCGAGCAAGAGAGCGCGCGCGCGCGCGCGCAACAAGCCCAGTGGGAACGAGACGAGAATCCGAATGAAACGAGAGAGCCTCGTTTTCTACGACACACACGTCGAAGGAGAGCGTGCTCGTTTTAACGGTCGCAGTTTCGCTTCCTTCTTAGCCCGGCCACGCGGCGAATTCCCATTTTCTCATCTCTCGCCCCAGCGATCTCCCCATCAATGAGAACGATCAGTCACCACCGTGGCACGTTTAGAAACGCCGTCCTTTTTTTCCGTCTCCTTTTCCTCTCCGGAGAAACGTTTCCTCTTTCCATTATACTTTTGCCATTGTCCGCGGACTCGAACGCGACCCATTTCGATACGGCTGCACACGTATATGGGTATCAAGGTTTATTTCGGTATTGATTAACTCTGCACCGACATTTTCTAGAAAACGCGGGTATCGAGATTAAAATTCTCTTGTTCTTTCATGTTTACCAGGAGTAATCTAACTTGTCCTTATTCTTCAAGTTTTATTAAACGATAAAAGATACATAATGGAAATTTTTCTTCCAGTAACGTCGCAATGTACCTGTTCAGTTCAATAGTTGAAAAACGTCTTCGATCATCCCAGAGATACGTTCAAAAACATCGTTGACACACTTTCTTCTCAAATCTGGTGTTTCTTTTTTCCATGGATCATTTCGATCGGACGCTAGTTCGAGCGGACGCTACAATTTGTTTTGACATTCGGCGAGCATAAGCTAGCACTAGTCCAGTCAATGAATGCTTATAAGGGGGCGTAGACGGAAATGGAAGGAACACAATTTTTAACTTTGTAGGTAGCAACGAGCGAATAGGGAAGCCTTTTTTCATTTATGACTGCGTCTAGACACACGCCGACCGCGACGAGCGAGACTTCAATAGAGAGCCGAACGTAGAGAAGAACAGAGTGACATTCGGATCGCGTGACCGAAGCGTGTCGCCGTCGCCGTCGCCGGCACAATTTAAAGGACCGCGAGTTCTTACAATGTATGTAATGGCAGTGATGGAATTGTTCATTTTCCATTAGGCTTTTATGGGACTTTCACTAACTCATTTCTGGCATTTTTCTGATTAAAATGATACTAAACACGATATAATTTGGCCAATATTTAGTGGTTTAATCGACGATGAAAGTTTCGAACGCAACGAAGAAGAGCGTATGCGAAAGAAAGAGATGCGGACAGTCGTCGCCGTCCTGCGGAGCGACTTGGCCGACTCGGCGTTGACAGGCAGTGGAGTGGGTAGGCACGTCGCAACGAGCGCATAGTAGATTCGTCGCAACGAACGAGCATTTACTGTACATACATACATATATACATACATACATGTATATGAGAATACAATATACCTTCAAACTAGTGGGTTATCAAATCATTTCAACGAAAAATGATTACATCAGTTCTGTTCACAAAAACCGATTTCTTGCAAAATCCTGAGGTCGTAGACAAATTTTGTGACCAGATTTACGGGAAATGATATATGTATACATAGGGTTGCAACTTTTCTGAAGCTTCGAAGGATTCGAAGGAACAAAGGGAACTTCGAAGTTTCGAAGTTTCAAAGTCTTCGAAACGTATGAAGTTGTAACTTATGAGTTTCATACTATGTCACGATTTTTGATGAATAAAAATATGAACTTTCAGTCACCGATGACTGACACTGAACTTTCCGTTTGGACTTTTCGTAATTAAATTAAATTTAAAAGGTTGCATTCTATTAATAAATTTCGGGATCATATCACGAATGTACTTGAAAAATAATACTTTGCAAACAAAATTTTAATGAGTTTTATTAAATTCGGTGAAATTGGATATCGTGGACTAAGTGAAAAGAAAGGCAAGACGAAATTCGCAGCTTCGAAATCCTCGACCTTCGAAGGAAAGTTACAGCCCTAATATATAGCATGTTAAAAAAAATGTTTTCTTGAAATTGTGAAAGTTTAACGAATTTTCTCAAGGTTAAAAAACGTTCGTACCATAACCTCCCTATTTTTCCCATATTCTGCCAAGTTTCAGCTTTGACTTTAAGAAATTTCATCGCTCTACCTCATTTTCTATCGAAAGTTATTTGATTTTGAATCGTGTTTGGTCGAAAGTTCCCACTGTGCGCCGTGCGGGTAAACGGAATGTGGGAATAGCCGGGAGATTTCGCCGGCCTAAAATTTGAAAGTATAGATCGAAGGATTAAAGGGCAAGCTATTAAATCCGCGGGTGAGTTCGACGTGGATTAGCATATTCGTGAACGGTTGCGACAACGTTTCTACGCAGAGAGGTTGCGACAGGCCGGGAGCGGATCTCCTTCCGAGGAATCTGAGTGTGGCCTCAGCGCGCGCGGCCTCAGAATGGCCTCAGCCTAGCCTCATCGGCGAAGTACGCGAGATCGCCTACCTGGGAGGTGCAATTCACTCGCGTGCAGATGAAAAACAGATAGTGGGAGTACGAGGAGCTCAGAAGCGAGGCGGAGAGATGCAACAGCGGAGTTGCAACGCGCGCGTATAGGGTGGATTTTTTTCTCGCCTCGTGGAAACCTGACATTCTGCGGAATCCCGATCCCGCCGATCTCCAACGACACGGTCTTCCACTTGTTCTTAAACGGCTCCCTCGCCTGATGACGTTACGAAATTGCCAGGGGGGTGCACGGTGGGGAGGGAATTCGAGTGGAAGCCGAAGCTCGATGGAAAAATCTCTCGCTACCGCTGTCCCTGGGATTCCGTGGCCCGCAAAAATAGACGTTATCTCATCAGAAAGCGGCTTTCTACGGTTTTCGAGAGGCGACGAACAATTCCGAGAAGCCAACGGTTCGCGCGATCCGCCGAGATGCTAATCGCGCACGCGCACACGATCCTCGCTGCACGGCATTCCGCTCGTGTTTTCGTAAACATGGAGGCCGATCCTGCGCTCGTGGATCGCGGACCGCGCGAGGAATGATCGGGCTCGATGTCGGCCGAATTTCTCATTCGTTTGCCCAGGATGACTTGGCCTTTTGTGGCCCTAATTGTTCTTTCCCGTGGCCTTGATTTGTTCGTAAAAATCTGTGCGTGGGTCCTTGTGTCCTGGTCCAGTCGGAGGCTGTCTTATCGTTCTCAAAAGTCTGTGATTCACAGTGAAAAATCCTGAATCATTGCTTTAGTAACAACAAGCTATTCCCAGTATCCTTTTTCGACAGTCACTGAAAATCTTATTACCAACAAGTAGAAACACTATGAACAGAAATTGGTACAAAGTTAGCAAATGAAACTGCCACGCACTCAATCGATTAATGGTTAACATGTTTCCATTAGTGAAAGTGTTGAAATTAATGGTACATACATGCGTCGATCGCGATTCAATCTCGAATTCGCTAAACGATCGTTCATAAAACTGAAGTGAGTGTGAACGATGCACGTGATATCTGATTTCAGTGGAGTTACGTTTTCAGAGATCTGTCGGTTGTTTCCCCGGGTATTATATTCGAGATATGCATTCTCCGCGTGGGTCTGTGGAGAACAGTTTTCATCGAGCGATGGAGGGGTTTAATTGACATTCCAGCCGAGGGCACACGGCGATTTCTATCGGTGTCGATGAACGGCTCACTTGTGCGTGGAGCTCCGACTCGGATAGCCAACGCCATGCTGAAGAAGGTGAGGTAAGAGCAGAACGAGGTGGGAGAGCGGGCTCGGCTACGTAGGGAAAACGATCCGCCTTCGACGGCTCGTGGAAAACGAGTTGACATTCCACTGAACACCGATGTCGTTGTCCTTACCGATGTTCTTGCTCGCTCACTTATTATCCGCGCTCTAAATGCCGCCGATCGATCTCATGCGTGATCTCGAGAAACGTTTCTCCCTCTCTCGGAAAATCGTCACGGTGGCGTGTTCCCAGCCACTGGCATCTGCTCGCAAAACATTGAAAAAACATCGACGAACTTGAAACGCAACATCGGTTCTATGTAATAAGAACAGAAAACCGTACTTTCATACATAAGAAAATAAGCACGCGATTGATCGGACGCTAAACTTTCTCGAACGTCACTGTTTACCTTCTACGTTTCAGCGCGATGCTGTGTAGATCGGTCAACGAAAAGTTGTATACCTGTGTAAATGAAAATATCATCATAGAAAATGGAAATCTAATTTAAATTACATTACAGTCACACATTCACTTCAAAGAATTAAAAACCAGTTAGTTGACACAAGTACTCGCTCATTCACAAAACAGCGCTTAAAAGTCTCTAAATGAAGCTCCTTGAAAACCTCTTTATGCCTTTACACAATACAGAACGTACAAATTCACGCTTTATTCTTTTCATGCAAGCAACACAATGCTGACAGTTGTCAAGTTTCATGCACTGTGCTCATGACAGCCTGCTATAATTGTTCTCATCCGCTTATCTCGATGCGCACGAGTCCTTCGCCTTTGTCTCTTCCGAATTCTCACGTCCAACTCTTCGATTTCGGGTTCCGACCTTCGTTTCGGACGATTCCCCGAAAACTTTCCCTGTTTCTGTTCGCTCGATGTCGTCCTTAAACCTTGCGCGTGAACATGGAGGTCGGTCCTTATTTTCGTTTCTCATTGTCAGTGCCGAAGAGGTGGAAGCGAGACAGGAGGAAGTCACGTGCGAGTCACGGTGTCGTCCTTCCGTTCGAAGGACCGTTATTCGCCTCTGCGATGATTGATCGATAGTATTTGCGGTCGTCGGTATTTCAAGACGGATATTAAATTCAGGAAATTACACGTTTCGGTGGAACGCTGTAATTTTGCCAGCCATTCATTAATACTTACCATTGCGACGCTTTTTCCGATTCGATTGCAGCCAAAGGTTAGCACGCGCGCGCATTCTTGCGGCAAAAGGTTCATTTCATTCAAAAATACCGCACATAATCTTGCAAATCAAAAATATAACGAAACTGCGTTAAACTATGTTGAATCCTTCAATTGAATCTTTCCAGTTGTAAAAATGATTAGAGCAGTTACGATTACATAATGATTACGCAGTTAAATAAATCCGTTTATGTAAGTATCTTTATGCTTTTAATAATAGTAAAATAAAAAATCTGAAGTGAGCCGTTCCGTCTCGACACTTTTGCATCTCATTATCTTTTCGAGCAGATGCAGAAAGCGAGTAAAAAATAATTCACGTTTTATCGATCGCAGGAATTTCACGCAACAATCGTTTACACTAACTTTGCAGTCCGCTAACAAGGAAGTGTAATTAATGTTCGGTTAAACGAAGTGTATTCCTGTTTTCGAGAATGAGGTTACAATAACCACATCGTCAATTATATAACAAGTGTCTCACTCCTTCCCATTAACGAGTATAAATAACGGGCACGGTAATGTTAGGCATGCACTTTCTAAAAATTTTGTAAATTGCTTTTACAACACCGTCTCTAATATTCTATTAGTCGAAACGGAGTGGTGCGCGGGACGTGAGCGACCATTTCGTGAATACATATTAAGCATTCGAACGGTGTCGCAGGTGGCTCGACGGTTTATGCAAGATCATAAGCTCGGGCGAAGTAATAATTTATGCAATCTTAACCAATCGAGTTGCCAAAGAACAAGTTTCCACGAGCCTCGAAAACTGGCCTTGAATTCGTAGATCACGCGTCTCGATTACGCCAACTTTCAGCACCATCGATACCAAGATGGCGTCCGAGGAGGCGAGAAATGCTCTGGTTCTTTCCTTTCGTTTCCGAGTTAAAACGAAGAAATTGTTTCGCACCGTAACAGTTGAATTACCAATCGTATAATAAGCAATGTTAGTTTTACAAAAGTGTAAATAATATTTCTTAAATCATCTCTGTACGATTTAAGGGTTCTATCAAATTTGAAGATATTGAAATCATTTTACCACGTTTTTATTAGCTCGCTTTCTTGTTTGTTTGTTTGTATGTCTGTCTGTCTGTTCGGTGGCAAATTTTGCAATTGATTTTAAACTAACTTCCCGATGAGCTAGAGGCTTGAAATTTTAAACATAGCTCAGAACTGGATGACAATGCATTATTCAAAAAAAAATTTTTTTTTAAGTCTATCCGTTTCGGAGAAATAACAATTAAATATTTACCTGTTCACCTCCCCGCGAAACCTACGTCATCGCCAACCGCGCGACGGCGCTCCCTACTCCACTACGCGTTATTTTTATTTAAATAATTATTTCTCTTCGCAATAACCGTATCGACGAAAATCGACGAGTGAATAGTATAAAGAATATACGAAGTTGGAGCCTATCGCGGTAAAATTCAAATGGAATGCTATTCTAACGAATAAATAATTCTCCGAGGACACGGAACTTTCCTCTGTGTCAGGAGAATCTTTTGCGGGCAAAAGGATAAACGACGGTAAAACGTTCTGAGGAAGACGGACGAGGTAAGAATTCGCTTTTTCTTGTTCCAGGCTGGCCTCACCGAGGCGGAAGAAGTTAATCAACGAGGGTTGCCCATGCCGAGCGTCAGGAAAAATCAGCAGGAGGGTCTCAGGCGCGCGAGAGGAAAATTCCCAGAGGGAACAAGCACGAGGTGTTCAGTGAAAAAATAGTGTTCGTGAGCGTGGACGACGCTGGACGATCGTACGAGAGCAAGTTTCCGCCTGAAAATGTCATCGAAAACGTGTTCCACGGTAATCGCGGGACTAATCCTGCTGATATTGACGATGGTATCGTACAGGGAAGTGCAAGGACACGTTGCCTTGACTTTTCCACGGGCGAGGAAGTACGACTTGGACTTTCTGGACAACTCCAGGACACCGGGACCATGTGGAATGCCTCGTGGTGAGTCCTACGTTCTACTAATATTTGTGTAGGTTTCGAGATGCAAATAATTACAATGTACACACACACTATCGTAACGAGCCTTGCCTTTCACGCCGCGCCGCTAAGCGGGAATGCTCTCCGTACAGTATTTATCACAGAACCGCTTAAAATAAGTATGTTAGGTGTACAGCACACCCAGGGCTCGTGAAAAATGACGACCGAAATTAAAAGATTTGTCATGTCTTACAATTAGGTGAAAGGTTGTCGATATTTAACCTGACGCAGCTTCGTGGAAAAATCGTGGACAATGATCTACCGAGGCTCATTTCGTAGAGTGAAATCTTTACTTTCACTTCCTTAATTTGTTTTTTCCCGAAGATATCTCTGCATTAGGAATTTGATGAAAACAGATTCAAATGTGTCCCACACTTTAAGATTGAAGCTCACTGTTTACGACGATGCCATAAAATCTTGCTATGCGTGATATTTTATTACCAGTTTATTGCGGTTTAAAGTATAACTGTTGCGCCAGCGCTCCAATAATCAAAGTGAAATGAAATAATAATGGTAATAAAAAGAAAAGAAGGTTGAGGAGTCGAATTCGAAAATTTGGTCCACTGAGAAAACATTGTTTTGCTCGGAGATTTGCGTACGTATTTGGTCAGAGTTCTGAAGAACAACTACGCTATTATTTTTCTCGGAGCGACTGTTCTGTGCAAACCTTGGCCTCTTTGGAGTCAGTCCGTGACAAGGCTGAATTGGTTCGTTATTAGTGCACGATACAGAGACATCGACTCTTCTAATAAACTACTGGCCTGCAATACGCTAACATATCTATGACACTGAACTGGCGTTACTCTACAAACTACTATGCTAATAGTTTATCGACAGCCCGTATATGTCAACGAAACTGATCGTTACACCATAATCGACTATTGGAGTACGTACGCGCGCGTTGTATTGGCAGTAATGTTGTCACTATTTTCGTATGAACACCTGCTGTTATTAACCCCTTGCTGTTTTAATTTCTTTGCGGCTACAGCGATTAGAGCGTCTTTAACAAATATTACAGAAAAGAAAAGAGAATTTACTACTAGACTGCGGATCATTATGCAAAATAAAAATATTTTGCAACAATTCTGGGGTCAATTGGACTTGAATCAAAATTCATTTCATCGGTTAATAGATTTTTTACATTGGAAACATCACAAGAATATTCTTAGATTCTTCTAATCTTTTACTGTTTTTATGTTTCACCCAGACAATTTCTTGATGAATGCATAATAATCCGCAGTCTATTTATTACATTAAAATTTGATTTCCTCTAAAAAGAAATGCGTAACCTTTATATTTGTTCTACTTTGTCAAAATCTTTAACACGAGTCTGACACGTTATAGTGTGACAAGGGGTTAATTCGTTTAGTACTTTAGATAACATTGCATAAAGCTAATAGAACTTCATTGAGGAATATCAAGTCCTTTGGACTAATTTCTAAAAATTTATGCAATTTTTAAGGGTGTTCACTTACTATTGCCACTGACTGTATGTTAGTTATACACATGCTGAAAATTTCATCGAAATCGATTGACGCAGAAAAAAACGACACGCATCGAATTTGATTTCGTATTTTCACCATTTTTAACCGCCTGTAGCTCGTGTGTATATCTATCGATGTCGATGAAATTTTGAGCAGGAGTGTTACTACACACACACACACACTATACATATGTAGATCTACAAAAAACATATATTTTAAATTTTTATTAAGGGCCCAAATAAAACAGTTTTAAAAAGTGCCTTCTTTATTTTTGCATGCAACCTTGTAAATTGTAATGTTTAGAAAATATTTTTTGTGCACATCATTCAGTAAACCGATGCTTCTAATGGCTTACAAAACATCAGGGGTCATTTGGTATAATTATAAAATAGTTGTTCTGTTTTAAAGGGTGTACGGTGACTTACTTTACTGAGTGTATACTAATAAAATAATTGTCACATTCATAATTTCGTAGAAAAAAATTCGTAAACTTTGATGTCATTTCGGCCGCCTTTGGCCTCTGGGCGGCGTACCCCTTAATGACGATTACACCCTTAACACTGCGGGGACAAATACTGACTTACACGATGTCTCAACCGCTAATTTGTACTGATTACTTGGAGCTAATCGGAAAGAACAGCTTTTCACGCCCCATACATGCAATTGTAGCAATTTTTTGCCAGCGTTCCCATGTCGTCCCCCACCTGTACACCTCGGAGAGGGAACGAGTCGGTGAAACTCGAGACGTCGCGACGTCGACAGGTAGAAAAACAACGGCGAATCCCGTTCGATAGTGTTACCGACGGAGCAGGTATCTCCGGATGTTGCCGGATCGTCACACGATCCTTGGAACGCGAACCGGAAACTACCGATGGAATTTTCGCGGTCGACTCCAAGAATGGCGTCGTTAGTCGATTGCCGGCATGCCGGAGAGGGTGGTCAGAGGGGGGAAGCGAGGAGGTGAGGGACTTGTATGGGAAAACGACATTAACACGAAGACACGTTCCCGGTGGGGATAGCCCGCTAGTCTGATTCGAGGCGACTTTCACCGGCTCGCGCGAAGGGAACTCGAACCTCGGTGCCCGGCCATTACCTTCCACGTCTTGCCTCCACTATGCACGTACGGTGCACCGTGCACTTTTTTCCACATGCCTGCGTCCGCCGGGAATATGTGAACTTTGGATGCACGCGTATACCCGTGTGGATCGAGCCGCGCGCGTGAAATGACGTTGTTTGAAAAGACTGCCTTTTCGACGCGGCCCTGGCGTAAATCTTCCGATCCGAGAAGATACCGGCACATACAGTCGCTCGCAAAAGCTGCGCATCATGGATTATACACCCATCGTTTGAATACATTCTTCATTAAACATGAAATAAAATGTAAAACTGTTTTAGAGTCATTTAGAGTGCAAAAAATGATCGACAACTTTCGCTATATAAATCCACACCGAACCGATTTCAAGTGAATGCTAGCCCATCAACTCCGCGTATCTATCTTCTATGTTACCTTGGCTCTAAGATCTAGCGGTTACGTATGCGGACATTTCTAATGCGCTCTTTGCGTAATTGCTACCGGTTTAAACTGAGCAACGCATGACTAACCGAACAATTAGATTGTCAATAAATTTCTTACAAGATAACCAATCCATTTTTACGGGCCCCGTGTCGTTCCGGCAGACAAAGAATGGCTCGCATATTTTAAGTTCCACGTAACTCCATCTCCGTACAGTTCTCGTAACGCTGAGATCGTCTTCTCCTGTATTGGCGCGCGAGAAATTCCATCGTTGACCACTCAAGATAAAGGCGTCCCGAAAAAGTTCACGGGATATTAAAAAAATTAATTGCTCCGATCGAGTTGAAGGGGCACCGGCTCCTAAAAGCTCTCGGTGTTATCAAATACCTTCTGTCTCGCCTGTTCCCTACCCTCTGGTTTAAGAGATGTAGGATCCTATTAACTAACCACCTCTTCTTAATTTCCACATTCTCCATAATCTCGTCATATATCACTCGGGAACCAGCACTAAGCCCTCAACGTAGCAGGACGTAAACCATTCCCCGCGCGTCGTAAAAAGGAACGCGTGGTCGCGGCACATCCACCTGTGTCACCCGAAACCAGGCGCACGAACACACAACCATAACCGCTCACGCACTCGACCAACGGTGTCCGTGAATGTCGTCGTACATAGTAATTTTTTTACGGCCCTACGAATCGGATGTTACCGCGTCGATGCCGCACGGCATATTCCCCGGTAATTTAATAGTCGACGCCGGCCCGTGACAGACCCAAACAATTTTCGCATAAATCTGCGCGAGATCGCCGCGAGGGTGCTACATCATCTTGTTAAGTCCGAAGCTATTATCATATTTATTATCCATATCTCTACCGCAGCTCGATGGTCAAACCGCTACTTAACCCAGACATTTACAACTACTATGATCGGTGTAGAACTGTCAGAACTTGTTTTTTTACTCTCGGATGAACACATCTCTCAAGGATTTTTTTTACAGATTTCCGAACTTACTTGTTTGTAATCAATGTTATTATCCGAGGCTTAATCTTGAAACTTCTATGAAACTATGTCCATCTATGAAACATCAAAAATACGTGGAGCTAAATTTAAGGTTTAATAAAAATTCATAACTGCAGTATATGTATATCCTGATGGTGATAACAAGGAGATTGGAAAATTCGTACAAATATTTTCGACTTGAACGTTTCGTTTAGGATACGTACAATGAAACGGTGACGAAAAATCGTACACCAATCTTATGAAGACAGTTTTAGTGGCGAAAGAAAATTGTCCAGACTCCTTGAATATGCACGGGTCTGTAAAACGACGAAGAAAAAATCCCCTTCGATTTTCCACCCGCTTATCGGTACAAAAGCGTTTTGAGCAATGGAGACCTAACGATCAGCTCCGTGTACGAAGTAGAAAACTTGTTTCCTTTCCGAAGGCGAGGAGAGGGCAATAGTCCTTAAAAGGCAGGATCAGTCGCGGAACACAAGCTCCGGAGGACTTCCGGAAATTAATTATGCTCCATGGCACTCTTGATTGCTTCCGGAACTGAGTACGATCCGAGAAAAACCACGATAGATCCTTATCGCGAAACAGTCGGTGGATCGAGGATGCTAACTACCACCACCTTCCGAGTTACGTAGAAATTTGTTTTCGTAACGACTGATATAATTCGCGATACGAACGCATAGCCGACTCGTTCCCCCATTCGCGATGATTTATATCGCCTCATTTCCGTGTAAGTAGTTTCCGTGACCGGGAAAAATACTTTTTCGGAGCCGGCTTGTTTCTCGGCAACGATTTGTTCCTTCAAGCAGCTTACGAATTTATTGGTACGAGATGCAAGTTGCGTTTAAATGCAAGTTGAATCAGTTCTCCCAATTAACTCGTAGGAATGCAGATCCACCCCAGAATCCATTTTCATAATAAAGATCACAGAATTGATTCGCTCTTACACAATTCTTGTGTTTTTAAAGTAATACAATGTATCCCCTGGGCGAGACCACGGTGAACTTGCATTTGAGCATGTTTCCGGCGATTGTTATAATTTATCGCGTCTCATTATCGTAATGAATATTAACATCTCATTGTTTGATCGATGAGCCTGAGAAATTACAAATTTCCGTTTCTCGAAGCCATTCCGCTCGTACGTTGCATCATAATCGTTCGCGTAGAACGCGTTGCGCAATATACAGGGTGTTTCCGAAACGGTGGCACAATCGGAAAGGGGTTGACTCCGTTCGAGTGAATAAATATCCTAATAATAAGTATCCTTGATAACAAGCGTGAAATAAAAAAATTTTATTAAAAAAAAATTAAACCGACTTCGAAAAAACGCACTAAAAAGTATAAAATAATTTCCATT
>CM052294.1:689327-725486 GCA_028455765.1 Lasioglossum oenotherae | reverse complement strand
CTGCGCGGAAAAACAGTAACGCGGGAATGTATCGAAATAATCTTACCGGACAAAAAGACTCCAGGACGTGTCCTACGAGTTACAAAATATACACAAATATACTAGTTATACATTCATTTTTCAGAATCAAATCATACAAATTTTTTTAAATTCTGCGGGGTGCTCAAGGAACCCCATTTCATCTACCCAATAGTAGATACGTTACTGTTTTTCCGCGCAGCGCCTCTAGCGGCCATCCATCGTACGAAAAATGTTGGGTTCAATCGAAGCACTGGGTTAGCTCTCTGGTCACCGCCAAATGGAATACTAGTCATCCTCACAGTTTTCATGTACGTGTGTGAAAGAGATTGTGTGTAGCAGCGTGTCCATGTAGTCCGTGCTAAGGTATATGTACGGTACATACCTTATCACAGGCTACATGGACATGCTGCTACACACAATCTCATTCACACACGTTCATGAAAACTGTGAGGATGCCCGATATGCCATTTAACGACGAACTAACCTCTATCTATCACACTTTTCTGAAGGAAGTCTGAACACGTCTATAATACACCGTGGCCCCACTCAATCCTCGGTTAGATACCGATGGAATAGGATAGTGAAAGGGGAAAAGGAGAAGAGTATTTCCGAGAATTTGGATATGGTCTCATAACCCATCTGGCACCATTGGCTGGGCTGGGAGAGCACAGTTTCCCGCGCGCGGAATCGCGAAGAGCATGGCCCTCTTTCCGCGTCGGAGTATCTCTAATTTCTTCTCGTTCGCTATAACCACGAATTCGAAAAGTGTGCTACGTGTAGTGTTCAGTAATTGTGTGTAAGTGTAGTGTTTCCTGTTTCACTGGTGTAACAAGCAACTGGATTTACGGCTGAATAAGTGAGTTTTTAATTCAATCAGTTTCTACTCCTTCTCTCGTTCGGGTGAAGTTGCCGATGATGTGGGTCCTCACCGATTTCGATGACTTTGAAATATGTTATAAATTCGGTGTTATAAATATCGTTTTCTTATGAAATAAAGCACATCGAAATCGGCGAGGAGATCGATTTACAATTACAAGTTCTTACAATTATCTCGTAAACTACAGCCGACCGACAAAAACTGTAAAGGGAAATGTTGATCAGAATCATGGTCTTGACAACATATCCAAAGCTTATCGAAATTGGCGAGGATTCACATCATCGAGAAACTTTTGTTCGTTGCGATATCGCGGCGTGCCACCGACCCTCGGCTGCCGGCGCTTCGAGCTGCACGCGTCTAGCTCGCGCTCTGATTGGTCCGTGTCTTTCGTTAATAACTCGTCAACGAAGCCGCGGACGACATTTTTTCAAAGGAAAATGTCGCTTGAAATGATCTCAGGAACCTCCCATTTTCGGCTCCAGAGGTAATTTTGAGACACCCTATATAAATTGTATTCGCGTGAAAACAAGTTAATACTACTTGGCTATTTATTTGCCGACGAACTAGTACTAATCTGAACTTTAATGAAGGTGCTTTCATGTTTCAGGGGATATCAAGACTACATTACTGTCCGGTAGTAATTTCAACGTCACCTGGCATCTGGCTTATCCCCATCGTGTGAGTAGACTCGCATTTGTTATTTTACGCAGCTATCCTACTACGACGCGATGAGTTTTTCATCTCGTGACGGAACGGATTAACGATCAACTTTCGCATCTCGTTAATTCGCCTCCGTCTTATCGCGTACGAGACACCGCAATGCTTTTCTCGAGGCGATTAATTGAATCGGTTGGTGAATTTCGTTAGCCGATGGCAAAAAAGAGAGCTGCGAAATTGTTCCAGCGCAACCGGTCGGTTAATTCCTGCGCGTGTGCACGTGCTTCGCACGCCGCCGCTGGAAGACCGTTAATGCGTGCGCGAGCAGCCACGCGGAAAAATGTCTAGAAAACCGGGGCTGGATGAAAAAAACGTTTACTAAAAACAAGTGTAGACTGAATATAGCTACAGAGGGTACAGTATTCGTAAAAGTTTAATGCAAAATAAAAGCGAAAAAAAGGCACATACAGATCGAATTGAGTAACCTCCTCCTTTTTCGAAGTCGGTTAAAAATATACTCGTGCTCCCTTTGCCAATATATTGATGGATTTTGGATCGATGTATCCCATTTCCATTACTTCAGCCTTACGAGTGGACAGCTATTAAATACGACAATGTGTGTCAGCTTATAAATTTCAAACACATTGTCTATACACTTTACACGCGGCTCGGAGATGATTGCATGAACTCACTGGGATAATACTCTCCGGTAGATTATAGTTTATAATCTTGCGAGAAAAGTAGTTAATTTCGTTTTGCACTTACCGGTAGGAGGCATCTCCCGTAGAGCCCGGAGCGTCCCTAACCTAAAACGCAGCGGGCACGGACGAAATTCATATTCTTCGCGTTGCGTCGCCGCGAGTCATCGTGAAAGACATCACGAATTTGTCTGCGCGTGGTCTACGAAAGGGAAAGAAAAGGCAGAGGCTGAGCTCAGCCTACGCTTGCTGGACGTCGCTCAAGGTGACGCTTGTTGAATAATTCAGAAGCGAAGCTCGGCATGCGTCCGCGGGTACACTCGGCGACGCGTACCTTACGTAGATTGCTAGGTCGGAAAGAAGGTGGTAAGGGATAAGTCGTTTTGCATGTGGATGCGTGCGCGATTCAAGAGAAAGAGAAAGATTTTAGAGACCGTAGCTGACAGTGCACACGTTGGTATATCGGGTACCGTAACTCGACAGTCGCCAATGACTCGGATCGAAGCCAAACCTCTCGGGCCTCGTTGCTTGGAAAAGTCATCGAGCCGTGAAGAAAGGATTGAAATTGTTCGAAGGAATTCGCGGATAATTGCGCTATAAAGAACTCGCGAATAACACTAAAACGAAAATTCGCGTTTCAACTACTGGCGTCAGTGGTCGAAACAATAGACACGTACCTCATTGTTTGATGGGAAATGACTAATGGGTAGATGACCTTTTTACAGCGGAAGAATTGAATGCTTGTGTTTTCTAACCAGTATCGTATGTCTTTCGCGTCTGCTCGAGGAGAACGAGTTTTCCTGTATTCTTATAATCAGGTGGATTATAGCCGTTATAGGTTATGAGTAGAATATTATTAACCCTTAGCACTCGAGGGGTAACACCACAAATATACAAATATACCATTATTCAAAATATTGTTCACCTTCTGAAAAAATAACTGAAACTGTTGGGTCCAAGTTTGAGAAAGTTATTCGTTTTTAAAATGTGTACGAATATGTACTGTGTACACCGACTGTAAATATTGTATGAAGTGTTCTATAAATTTCATATCCATAAAATAAACAGTGATATAGAATCATATTGTCATCATATAAAATGTCATATAGAATGGAATTATTCTAGCTAGGAAGAAATGTTTAATTTTCGAGTTAAAACAGCTCCGAGTGTAAAGGGTTAATAAAACGGCCTACAATAGTACACTTTCTTTTTCATTCAATATAAAGAATTGACAGACACGTTGAATCAAACGAATATACGTACCGCAAGTTTTCCTCTGTTTAGCAACAGCAACTGATTTGAAACGGCGTAGCCGTAGCATAGGCGTCCGACGAATTCTGCGGACGAAAATATCCGCGGCATGAGAAAAATTCGACAATAACACCGGGGCCGCGTGCAGGTGTGTACGCCGTGCGAAGCAGTACCACTCCGCGAAACCGCCTCTTCCCTTTCTCCGCGCGTTTCGAGTGGCGGCGCAATCGTCCCTCGAAAACATTTCAAACTCTCTCGCGGCAGATCATTATACGACCGGCAGACTTTCATCAAAAGTGACAAGCATCTCCAGCGAACGGATTCCACTCCGCCGGCAAATGCGTCTCGCGCATTGTATTCTATAACACCGGTCGTTGTAACGTGTTCCGCGTCTTACAATTAGGAAATGTTAGGTTCACGCGTGAGTGAAACTTACGCGTTCCAGCGATTACCGCCGCGGATGACGCTACAATGTGCTCGCGCAGTTATGATTCGGCGCGGGAAAGTCTGCTTCGAAATTTGAATTAACTGGGACATTTCAATGATTATTCTTTACTCTACTCTATATCTATATATAGTAGCGGACAAAAGTTTAAGACCGCTCTAAAGAAGACGATAACTTTTTTAATATTGTACTATACGATTTGAACTTTTTTGGGAAGCTAGAGCAATTAGTTCACTAAAGGATGTAAAAAGAAATTTTTTTAAAAATTGCAATTGATCGGAATTGTTGAAAAAATACTAAAAGTTGAATTTTCAACTTTTTTATGTGGGCCTGTACATATTGAAAATTAAAAAAAACACGTTTTGTAGATCTGTGTCAATTAAACATATTCTGAAAATTTCGTCAAAATCGGTCGACATTGCAATGAGCTACAAATGTTTAAAGATGGTGAAAATGCAGATTTTCACGATTTATTGCCGAAAATACTGGTTTGGTCGTTTGGTCCATTCATATAAAAGTTATTCTGATTTAGAGTGCGTGGAATCAGTTATGCTCTTTAATATTCGCCAATGACTGTCAACAAGCAAACCGAATTTTATTTTGGTTGGTAAGGGATCAAACATGTTTTTAACGCGATGCCGACTGCATTAACTTGTCCACTGTTTGATGCTAAATAGGAAACGCACCGCAAATGAACCCAAGAGTGTGTTGCCGCGCGCGATTCCACAGTCTCCCATTTCCAATTCGTTGAACTTCTCACGAAGGCGGGAATTTCGTAACGGCAGAGCTGCGACTTCTCTCAAGACGTCGTCGTATTTGGTGGAAAAAGCTTGCAACTCCTTTTTTCGTCGGCGTGACTGATCGAGCCTCAGGCCGGTTTCTATGCCGTGGATTCCGCGATAAGCTCGCTCGATACCGCTATCCGAGTCCGATCGATGTCTCAACGTCCTCTTGACCGTTTCTCGCTTCCGACGCGAGCGTGGCGAACGAAACCGCGCGGAAGTTCACTCATTGGAACTAAAACGATTCCGTCCGTAACCTGGCTACGTTTCCAAACACGACGGCATTAACCCGATCCTGTAATCGCACGGAGTCGCGTGGCCCGTGTTCGCGATATGCGATGTACGTTTACTTTATAATTGGACCTCCGCTCGTTATTTTCTCCTGGCATTGTCTACGTCGGCATTTTTTTAAATTGGCCGATCTTGTTGTTTCGAACTTTCATCATCGGGTAGTAAAACTTTATGATTCGAAATATTCTTGTTACGCAACGCGGTGTGTTTTATGCACTTTTAGTACATATACATTTTCTAGAAAGATGCGATAGACGAGATTACGTTCAATTTTTGTTTCTCCGAGTTTACCAATTGTGGAAACTTTCGATTTCGGAATTTTGAAAGTTTCCTATCTCTTCTATTGATCGGTGTTTGTGTTTCAGGGAGGATTTCGGCTACAAATCCTGGACGCTCTTGATAGGCCGCTGGTCGATCTAACACCCGTCACAAAGAACAGCGAATTCGTGGAAGATGACGCCACGTGAGTCTACTAATATTATTCATTGTCTGGATAATCTCTTCGAGTTTATCATAACGATGACAAACATGGATATCCTAATTTTCAGGGCGCAGAGTTACGCCATACAGCTGCCCCAGAATTTCACTTGCACAGACTGTACGATTCGACTTCTTCGAGAAGCTGAGGAGTGGGGTGCGAACTACAGATTCTGGTCCTGTGCCGACATCGATGTAAGCGAATAAGCTTGATAATGCTTGATGAGAATGTTCGATTAGACAGAAATGTTGAGAGCACATTCCAACGCCGATCTATAATTTGTGTGTATTAGATCATCGATAGGAAGGCCTACAGGGAAGATTGCAGCGGTCACGGCCGATATCTCCTGGCTCGGTGCAGATGTGATCGGCTGTATCATGGTACTAGGTGCGAATTTAAGGAGGAATGCCTGGATGACTCGGATTGCGGTATTCAGGGCACGTGCATCGACAATGGCGGCACGACCGCGCCCACCAAGCACTGTTACTGCAACATTGGATGGTTCGGTCCTGGTTGCGCGAAGAGTAAGTTTCACCGAGCGAGGACTTCGAGGACAGGCGTCTAGGAAAATGAAATTCAACGAACATTCCTGCATTGCGCATCCATAATTAGTCAGCCAACATTGTGTTCTCCGTACCATAAGACGCAATGTTTATTCTCCCTCAAGTCCTCTCTCTCCAGTTGGCCTCAAGTGAAATTGCTTAGCATTTTCTACATCTTCGCATTGTTAGCGTCCCGAGCCGCTCTCTATTCAGTCGACAAACTTCTTTCAGAGTCCCCAATTAAGACAATCGACGTGGACCTCGACGCTTACACGACGAGGAAGTTCTCCGACAACTTTACCTTCTACTGGCGTATACTCAAGGAGAGCAAAGAACTCGAGGGCGTTATGGTTGTAAACGGCACGAGCTGGGTCGGCGTTGGCTGGCGACCAAACGACTTGTCACCGGCATGTCGAGCTTTCCCCGAGATTCAAGAAAAACCAAAAGGAGAACCGCTCCCACAGCCAGAGCCGAAATCGGAACCGGAACCCGAGTCCGAGCCGAAGGCTGAACCAAAACCGGAACCCGAGCCTGAACCTGAGCCCGAGGCGGGAACGGAACGGTCCGGTGCCAAAAGGAGATCAGCCAAAACTCATGATCTTACTTCGCTGGCTGCAACTCCTCGATCCGAGGCTGACGTCACTGTGGAGACTAGCGTGACTTATCGCGTCAGCACTAAGCAAGGCGAATATCTTTTAGTTCTTCTTCTTAACTGTTTTGCCACAACGAGCGTGCATAATAGTCTTTTTTTTTAACGTCGCGCGATGCGAACAATACTTTTGTATGAGATCATCCGAAGAATCGTGCCATTGTTGCATTCTATGTATATAAACGTCTGCGTTTTGCCTAGGCCAGGGGTGGCCAACCTGTGGCGCATTGAATCCTTGCGCCTCTATTTATTTTTTTGAAGTAGGTGCCATAAATGAATCCATCTACATATTTTCAACACCTGAGAGCTCTCAGTTAAATTTATACAGCCTTCTTACTCATCAATTCGTCGCAATTTTTTGACAGTTTACAATTATAGGATAGGAATTAGAGTGTCCATGACAGCGATCGCCCTCGCGTCCAAAAGATCATTTTTCACTATTGTAGTTGGTGCTCCAATGAACGTGTGTCTTTTCAACTGGCTTAAGTTAATTAATTTAGTTGCATGATTGAGTTATCCCTTTGCCTCCCCTAACCGAAGCAGATCCTACCCCTATTCCTAATTTCCAACCGCAACAAATGAACGTAAGAAAGTAGAAAAAGTGCTCGAGTTGTATGGCGCATCTGAACTCGTATGTGAAAAAAATTTACGCATGGTATATGGAGAAGGTTGACCACCCCTGGTCTAGGCCATATGTTTATACATGAAATGTAGTACATGACTGATTAAAAGTAAATGCAATTGCACGCTTGTATAATGTGTAGCTTATTATTAAGAGCGACGTTCAATATTCATGTTTGATATTTCTGCAGGGCGTAAAAAGAGGTCTCCAGACTCTGCGGCATCCTCGGCAAATGGTACGTATCGACGCTTCAAAGAAATTTACCAATTAAAGACTCCCCACGCTTCCCGTAATATTATACAGTAGCAACAAGTAGTTAGCGTTTGAATAAGTAGTAGTATATTTGGCGTCCTTATTCGAGTTCGAGACACTGCGCACCAGGTGGTGGTCCGTAAGAGGTATAAGCAGTAGGTAGTTGCACGACGATCGATGCTTTGTTGCACAGGGGAACCCGTCGCCGAGCCGAGCACTGTTGACAGCACCAACACCACGCCCGAACCTATATCAGAGCCAAAGTCCGAACCAGAGCCCAAATCTGAGCCTGAACCTAAATCCGAACCCGAACCGAAGTCCGAACCCGAACCCGAACACAAGTCCGAACCCGAACCCAAATCCGAACCTGAACCCAAATCCGAACCCGAACCCATATCCGAACCCGAGCCGAAATCAGAGCCGAAGCCAAAGTCTGACGCAGAGCTGGTATACGTTTCAAAATCTGTCTCGTCGCCGGAGTCTCGATCTCAATTAAAATCAATTTCGAAACCGCAAGCAAGAGCCTACTCGGAACCCAAGACTGAACCCGAACCGAAGTCAGAGCCCGAGCCTAAATCGGAGCCGGAGCCGAAATCAGTACCTGAACCTAAATCCGAGCCAGAGCCTACATCAGAACCCGAACCCAAGTCCGAGCCCGAGCCTATATCAGAACCCGAACCCAAGTCCGAGCCAGAATCTAAATCTGAACCTGAACCCAAGTCGGAGTCAGAACCGAAATCCGAGCCCGAACCCAAGTCAGAACCAGAACCAAAGTCTGAACCGGAACCCAGTTCCGAACCAGAGCCAAAGTCTGAACCGGAACCCAACTCCGAGCCACATCCAAAGTCAGAGCCGGAGCCAAAGTCTGAACCCACCTCGGAACCGGAGCCGATTTTGGGCCTCCGAACGAGCGCTACAAAAGGTAACGAACTAATCAGCCGAGTCGACGCTTCTCTCCTCATTCACTTACATTGCGCTTTCACAATTCACCTACGGTTACGAGGCACATTTTATTGGAACATCCTGTACATAGTCAATCTCGATTAAGATTTATTCACACACTCACACCACAGAGAATTATTTCTTCGTATTACCCTGTGCAACAGCCGAAAAGTATTTTGGTTCCCACTATACGATTCTTATAGAGTTTTTCGCGCTGATTCCGAATCTGTCCTTAATTTTTCTCCTAGACGTACAGTTTTTGAGAGAATAGAGTTTTAAGAAAACACATATTTTTCAACTCCGAACAAATATTGTGATCTTATTATAAAAGATATTGAATTGTTCTTTACAGCCAAAGATTCTGTAAACTTTCCCGAATCCAATGATACCCAACACTAAAACATTATGATTGTTTAAACACGTTCGAACAAGCATTAAAGACGGAGAAACACCACTTTTGCATCAATTTTTGCGGATATATTTGAATTTATCTCAAAAAATAAGGGTAAAGCGGAAAATCAAACAACATCACGCGAAAGAGCAGACTTTTATCTTGAGAAACCGCCCTTTCAAATTTCTGTGGTCGACGTTTTTTTCGAATCAGAAAGCAAAATATCTTCGCCCGACATGAGTTTCCGCCAATGACGCTTACCACTAGAACAGGCGTTCCATGTCGAGCGAAGATATTTTGCTTCCCGGTTCGAAAAAAACGTCGACTACACAAACTTGAAAGGGTGGTTTCTCAAGAAAAAAGTCTGTTCTTTCACGTAGTGTAGTTCGATTTCCCGGTGGACCCTTATTTTTTGAGATAAATTGAAAAATATCCTCAAAAATTAGTGCAAAAGTGGTGTCTCTCCGTCTTTAATGCTTGTTTAAACAATCATAATGTATTAATATTGGATATCACTGTATTCGGGAAAGTCTGCATAATCTTTTACTGTAAAGAACAATTCAATATCTTGTATAATAACATCACAATATTTATTCAAAGTTGAAAACTATGTATTTCCTTTAAACTGAATTTTCTCGAAAATTGTACGTCTAGGAGAAAAATTAAGGACAGATTTGGAATCAGCGCGAAAAACTCTATAAGAATCGCATAATGGGAATCGAAATACATTTTGGCTGTTGGATAGTGTTATCAGCAACCTAAATATCTGTACACACTTCCCAGTATCTAATGAGTTTGACTTTTCTTGAAACACAAGGAGTTAACAAAACGTACACCAATCCAGTAGCACTTCCAGCAGATAAGAAGTAACGTATACCATATATTAATAATGTATCCACGTAATCAGTAGTACTAACACGACGTACGAACACACTCGTTCATGGAAAATAGGTAAACGTAGAATTTTAAATAAGTCGACGTGATTTGTATTCGTCTTGGTATATCTGCTTCCTTTGTCGCTTTCGCATTAATATCTCACTCATTGTCAGTAATGGTTTTCCGACTGTACAAGTATTGAGGATATACCTATTATACTCATGTATTCTATGTATACAATTCCACAGACAAATACTATGAGTGTCGATAATTATACCGACCTAATGACCAATGACCAGCAGTCGAGGTTTCTAGTAAAGAAAATAATTACTTAGTACCATAATCATCAAACCTCTGGCAGAAAGTTTTCGACCTTTAATCACACTGTCAAACACCAAATTTGTTCCCTAATTATTGTTGGGTCCTTCTTATAGAGTTTTTCGCGCTGATTCCGAATCTGTTCTTAATTTTTCTCCTATACGCACAGTTTTTGAGGAACATGGCTTTGAAAAAAACATATTTTTCAAATTTAAACAAACATTGTGATGTTATTATAAAAGATATTGAATTGTTCTTTATAGCAAAAGATTCTGTAGACTTTCCCGAATACAGCGATGTCCAATATTAATACATTATGATTGCTTAAACATGTTTAAACAATCACTAAAGGCGGAGAGACACCACTTTCGCGCCAATTAATGAGGATCGTTTATCTAGCGCTTTTGGCTACTGAAAAAAAATCCGTCTTTGAATAAAGACTCTTAAGAATAAAATACTATTTTGCATTTTTACTATACGAAATAATCCAAATAATTATCGAACATTAACTGTCAGGAGTGTCAGCCATGATTCCAAAAGCATAAGCGCGGTCCGCTCTCATTATAAGCTTTTCGACCGACCCGAGAGTTTCACGTACAACTCGAGAATGCTGTCTCGAATATTTTAAGTCATCGTAAAAAGTAACTGTACCTCGAGCCAGTCATCGCTTAATCGTTCGGAACATGATCGTCCGGCGTATATTAATCTGATCTGGTTGTTCGCGATCCAAGCGATCCTGCCTAGACCGGTGCACAAGTACACGCCGAAACACGACTTCAACCCCATGGACTGTGCTGACATCATAATCGGATCGGCCCGAGGAAATAGTCACAGGGTGGCCGACTATTACACCAGGGACAGATCCACGCCCAGGAAGGACGACTTTTGGGGTGGCAGGGACACGCTGACCGCCGCCATGGGATTCGAAAAGGATGGTGTCACCACGATACTATTCAGACGGAAACTAGCTGCGAACGAGCCGACCGACCATGAAATCATCGACGCGAACATGCATGTGATATGGGCCAAAGGTCAGGAACCCGGAAAGTATGTCCACAACCCGCCCAGTGGCATTGAGAAGGCCAAGGTCAGCGTGAAGGACTTTTACAAACCCGATGAGCTGAAGTATCACGGCCACGGGTCGCAGAGGGGAACCCTCAGCCTCAACTTCTTCGGTAAATCGAGCCATTGGTCTTCTTATTATTATTTTTTAGCGAACAAGTATTAATGAAATGTACTTCCAGTATTAACGAACTTGCCAAGGAGCAAGATAGATTTTCAAAATTAAAGAATTAAACAGTTTCGGATTAAGCCCCGTAGCACAAGTAGGGGCCCCGTGCCATACGAAACAGGGCCGCCGCGCGTGGTTGGGCAGGCTGTGCCCCGCGCACGGACGTTTCATCGAAGAGGCGTCGATGCCAAGGGGCACTAATATTTTTGCAAAAAAGAAAGGTCATTCATTGTGTTTTTCTTTAACCTTCCGACGGGCGCAATATCTGGACCGCCGAGTTCGGGCGCAATGTGCTTGACGGGATAAACACATAATTAAGTTCATTTATACAACTGCTGTTAGGGAAATAGTGCACTTGGTGCCGTCTACACTCGTAGGGTCGCCCTTTTGGCCCTTCCCAAGGCTGGGGGTGACTGATTCGCTTGTGTTTTCCGGATACTAAATGATCGCGCTATGCCTCTCAGATCGGTTGCGCCCGACGGAAGGTTAAAAAGGGTGCGCTACAATTGCACACGAGCGGCCTCGATACAAAGCTTAGAGCCCCGTGATAACATTTGCTACGGGCCCCGCGCTGGCTTCATCCGACATTGGAATCAAATGATATCTTCCTTTTTCTAATGCATTCAATGTTAACTTTCATATTAATTTGTCTAAATATTTTCAGAGGAGAAGAACAGGCCAGAGATGACCGATGGTGATACAGACACGCCAGTTAGAACTTGCCATGGCGAATGGCACTATCCCAAACAATGTTCACCAGAAAATCGCACTTGTGAATACTCCATACAGTGGACATATAAAAGTCGAAAGGTAACGCGATCATTGCTATAAACATTTTAAAAATTGTACCATTAAGAAACGTATAAATAACGGCAATAATCTTATAGGATGAATTGTCATTCGTTATCTCCACGACACACACAGACAGCTGGACCGGTGTTGGCTTCTCTGACGACGAAAAGATGGTACCGTCTCTAATTAGCTTAAAGATACTCGAAGCGCGTGAAATCCACAGTCTCCACAATCTCTAATTCACCTTGTTTGTTCGTTTTCCAGTCACAAACGGATGCAGTGTTGGGCTGGATCGACAACAAATCAGGTCGTGCATTCTTGATGGACACCTGGATCAGTGGATACAGTGCGCCATTGCTCGATCCATCCCAGGATATTTACAACACAGGTGGCAGTATAGCGGACGGTGTAACAACCCTGAGATTCTCGAGGAAACGAGTAACGAAAGACAACAGGGATCTCTCGTTCACCGACGATCACTGTTTGTACATGATGTACCCCGTAAAGGGTGGCATTTTCCACGCTGTTAGTAAGAAGATACGCAAACACGAAGCTATACCTGTCGTTTCATCCGAGAGAATATGCATCAAATCCTGCGGCGACGAAGGTTGGTATCACCTTCAACGTTTTAATGAAAGACATTTAATTTATCTTTACTAAAAGATAGCTTCGTTACCGCAGATCTGGAAGATATGACCACACCCGCACCCCCAAGGCTACATTACAATGTAGAAGTGAAACTGGTGAACTTGGGCGACGGTTTTACAGCACCAACGCCTGGCAGCTCCGATTTCGAAGTGATTTCGAACACGATAGCCGACAGCTTCGGTCCAATTGTCGAGAAACTACCTGGTTATTATCAGATTCGGCTAGATGAGTTGCAGAAGTAAGTTCTGAGCGTTGCGTGACTGTATCGGCTAGCGAAATGGTCGGAGTTTTAATTGTTCTACTAATTTCTCGAAGGGATGTGGAACAGAACGGCGTCATCGCGCGTATGGATTTAATATTAGACAAGAATGAAGTTAAGGGCAGATCACTGAAGCCTATGGACACCAGCGCAGCCGCGGAAAAGGCATTGAGAGAAGCTCTCGTCAGTGGGAAAGTCGGCGCACTCAGCGTGGATCCGCAATATCTGGTCATCAAGGCACCTCGAGGTGTGTAGAAGATAATACCCAACTTTTAAAAATAGAGAACAACTTTGAAAATTGCTTAGTAGAATGATTAAAGCAGTGTATACATTAGCAGACCCCTCCGGGTCATTCCATGCCAAATCGATCACTTTCTGCAGGCATCATCGTTAATTTTCTTCGAAATGAAATATGTTGTAGTCCATGCGAAATTAGGGGGGGGGGGGTTTAAGTCATCATTTTGCCGATTTCGAATTTTTTTAGAAATGACAGGCCTTCAAAGTTTTCAATTTTTGCCCATTTCGGCGAAAACGGGCCTTGCTTACGAATTTTTATCTCGGGAACTGTTTGTCCGATTGAACTACATTTTTCTTTGTTTTATTGGGAAAGGATTGGGCTATTACAAAATCATTTTTCCAACCTCGAAAATAAACTTTATAATGTCGAAAAATTTAAACAAATTCTTTTTTTACGTTTTTTCGATGAGGGGCCGGAGTGATTTAAATTATGAGAAAAATATTGTTATATTCCTTGAAGTTTCCCCTTTAAAATGAACCCTTAAAAAAGATGATATCATTCAAATTGGCGTCACAATGAGCTGGTAAATTGAAAACTTTGAAGGCCTGCCATTTCTAAAAAAATTCGAAACCGGCAAAATGATGACTTAAACCTCCCTTAATTTCGCATGGACTACAACATATTTCATTTCGAAGAAAATCGACGATGGTGCCTGCAGAAAGTGATCGATTTGGCATGGAATGACCCCTTCGAAAGGAAAATTCAAAGATTTTATTGTAATATTGTATTTAATTCCATTATATCTTTCCCTATTATTACAACAAACTTAACAAAGCGAGCTTAGTAGTGACAAGCTGATGTGTTCATACATCTCTGGCTTCATACAATGTATTTATAATTATGAGTATAGTATTAAATACGTAAGTGATATAAGGCATCGATCCAACAATGGATAATTCTTTTTTGTTTTTGGTCACCAGTGAACGACTTAATTGGAGAAGACGCGGACGAAGGATCGTCATTTACGTCGGATCTGTTCCTCGATCCGACCAAGCTGTACATCCTTGTCGGTTGCGTAGCTGCATTGCTTGCCCTGATCCTATTACAAGCGAGCTGCACTCTCTACAGATCGTCCCGAAGACGAACAACGAAGGTACATGACAAATTCTACCGTGAACATTTTCCACCGTCTCTCTTTCTACGTAGCCGTCCTCTCTTCGCTGTTCTCTGCTCGTGTCCCTCGATTACTTCTCACTCTCTATCTTTTCTTTGTTTCTCTGTGTATTGTGTGCATCTAACTCTTTTTATAACGACTGTAGTACTGTGTCGGTAAGAGCAGTGCTGATTTTCGAAACTGCGCGTGTCAGAATCTAAGAAGCCGAACCCGTTTCTTATTGGACCTGTTCAGTACATAGTAGCGTTTCTAGGCTATCGAGATAGCTTTTGTACGAGAGTTTTGCCTGCTCTCTGTTTTCCGTGTTGTTCAGTGTAGGCAGCGTTTGCGACGAAGGCGAGCCAACGTCGATAGAAGAGGGGAAAATAGTTCACGATCTGGTTACACCATAGACATTTTTGTTCTATTGTGATTGTTGAGTATACAATTGAAGGAAACGAGTCGCTTTTGTCTCGACGAGACAGCTATCGCTAACGGCTCTGGCACACACGGTGAAAACTGTAGACACCCCGCTCTTAGTGAACCCGAAAACGATCTTCTGCTTCGCTTGTGTTGCATGATCCGCGCTCTCCGCGACCATCACGTGGTAAAGAGGGTGTACTCGCTGCCTCTGGCTTCCTCCGACGCTCCCAACCCGATTCATCGCACGAACGCGACGCGGTACCATCGACAAAACGGCGATCACCACCATCACCATCACCATCATCTTCGGCATCATCACCAACACGCTCCATACGATATGCAACGTCCTAATCCCAGCTGGTAGAAGCTTCACACTCGGTACACGATCGACGCGCTAATATTACTCATCGTACGCTCGTTTGCTCACTAATCCAGGTATAATTCTATACTGGTTCTCTTGCTATTGTCTCTGTCGCTGTTCTCTCTCTCTCTCTCTCTCTCACTTTCTCTCTCAGTCTATCTCTCTCATCAGATGTTTATTTTCCCTAATTTATCCAGCACTCCGTTTCAGGCGCGAGCAGATCGACCATCTCTTTACCCGCAATTTCGCACGGTTCTGCGACCTGCAGCAGACTACAAGTGATTGCAAGCAATAGCATACCGAGAGCCTATCTCATGACTAGACTGCAGAAGTTTATGCGATTTGCAATTTTTCCAGACGGTTTGTAAAAAGGAGGAACCAAGTAAAATATTATTTTCAGTGGTAGTAGCCTTTGTAGATCTGAAATATGTCAAAATTTGAAAATATTCAGAAGCCATAAATACATAAAGATCCGCAGTCTACTCATGACACGCGTGCCGACGACTTATAGAGAAAATATGCAAAATATCCTAGAAAACAGGATTATGTACCGAGTTTCTACTCCGTCTGCTACAGTCGTAAACTTTAGCCACTTTATCTGTGCCCATGCTGATGGTTACAATCACATCGACATCAGTCTGTGTATACAAAACCGAATGTTTCTCGTGCGATGCACGGGATGCGAAGTATAGTGGATGGAAGAGCAGTCACTTTGAATCTACAGTTTTGTTCTTGCATCCATTATGTTCGCAAATAGAAGCGTTCCGAAACTGTCGACTGACAAAGTCAAAGCTATGTCCACGCTGAAGCAACAAGCAGCTTCTTGTTGATGTCTCATGTTTCTTCGAAGAAATTCTTGGTGGTTTGTAAACGATGTTCCTACAGTATATTTCTACATTATTGTCCGCGATTCACGAGCATATGTTAAAATGTCTAGAATAGTACAATGGAACAAAGATGTTAGCATCAAGTTAATCAAAAAGTACAGAGAAGAAAAATTCAGAAAATGCAGAAGAAGATGAGTGGAGGTTCTTCTCTACATCGATGTAAGTAGGCTCGGCTTATTAAAATGATAAAAAGAAGAATGAAATCTAGAACGTGCAGCCTTGAAATCCAACGAAAGCGTTGTTTCAGCGTGGACAAGGTGTTCATATAAGTTAGGGTACACGAATTAACAAGCGTTGCTCGCGTTGCTCTATCGAGGGAGAGGAGCTAAACGATAATGCTACCGGTTGTTTTCAGGATCGCCTGATCGCTAGCAACGCTTGGAAGGACTACGCTTCCGGCGCGAACACGAACTTCGCGTTCGAATCGTTCGAGACGGAGGAGAAGGCACCGCCGCCACCAGTTTCGAGTCTGCCTCGTCACAGGGAGATGACCGGCAACGGTCTCGGTGGTACCGACCAGGTGGAGGGGCCAAATAGAATGGTGGGTCCTCGGGCGACGTACAGTTTGCCTCGGGCCCCTGGTTCCAGGCACACGGCGCCGATCCAGCCCGGTTACTATACCCAGGATCGCAGGGACCACTATCAAAGGTCAAAAGGCAACGCGCTCAACCCGTCGAGCGGCGTGTCGACCCAGCCGAATCAGCCGGACTTCTACTTCATGCCCAGCCAGCGCAAATACAGCGGCGAGGTGGTGCGCGTGTACGTCGATTATGGCAGCCAGGCGACGAAGTAGAAGAGCGAAGATGGGAGCATACGACGCTCCGCCAGTGGCCCCTCTCTTCTCTGCTTTCGAATCGCCGAGCGGACAATTGTCGCTTCATTTTCCTTTCCTTTCTCTTTTTTACATCGCTTCAGTGAAGCGACCGTGTGTACATAAGATGTGCAGTGAAAAGCGGACCTGCAGGAAAAGAAAGAAACTTCGCTCGTAACGAGCCCACCCGCCGGTGCTGCCCCCTATCCTGATGGAACAACGTTCCCCTTTACGAAGCAAGAATGCCACCCCTTTCTTCTCTACATCCGTCGATCGCTCTCGCTCGCGCGGGCTGTTTCAAGAACAAGGCAAGCCTGATGGTTCTCGTTACGGAATAGTACGCAGAAGTGGCGCTTACGACCAAAGAGTTATCGATAAGGCGCGCCCGATCCGCGACCGGTTCCGTACGAAGCACGCGCGGGTTATTATTGTATCTATTCCACGCGAACATGATGGACGGTGAACACGACGACGGCATCCGCCGTTGCCCGCTGTGCGCCCGAAACGTAATACACTGTACTTACAAACAAGCATGGACGTTTCAGTAATAAAACGTTTGTACATTCTCTTTTGAATCGAACGCGACATGCTTCCCTTCTTGGCTCAGTTAGCCGGTAAATAAACGTTTCGAATAGAGCATATTATGTTTTAGTTTTAGTGTAGCCTGTATGTGACTCTGGGTTAACCCTCTATAACGCTGCGGAATGTTCAAGTTGATATTTGCGTCTCCCGTCTCTTGGTAACGGTTCATTGTTTCAGCAGCATGCAGCTTTCTCGACACCAGTTGTAGTAAACAATTTTCTGGTACAAAATCGGGTTATGGAGGGTTAATGGTGTCCCTGTGAAAGAACGAACTTCTACACGGTGTTTTGGCGAGTGGTGGAAGAAAATTTAAGAAATAATTCTTCGCAGCAGTGCAGGATAAAAATGATAAGTAAATGGATTGCTAGACTGCGGATTTTTATGCAAAATGAAAATTGTTTGTTCTAGTGCAAGATGTAGAAGCTACATATGTAGATACTTGTTTCTTTTATTAATCATTTTATTGAGTTGAAAATAGTATTTCCAAATTATTTAAATGTGTTCACTGTTTTGCATTCATCTACTCATTTTTGTTGTAAATGCATAACATCCACAGTCTACTTATCACTGATAGGATAACATGTCCTTTGACTCTCGAAACTCAGGTTCAACATCAAATTACTACCTTGTATTGTCTCAGAGAATCACCCATTAAATTTTCTCCGACCTGTTGTCGAACACCGTGATTCTATGGGGGTAGAAGTAGCGATTAGTTTCCGGTGAGACAAGAGTTTCCTATTCGCGTAGCTGTTAGAACTAGAACGATGTTTTCGAGAGTGAGTTTTCGAAAAGAGTAGCCTGTGATGATTGCACGCGTTCTAAAATGATCAGTGGACGGTCGTAAAGCGGTATCGTGGCGAGGGGACGACCGTTTTAAAAATATCCATGAATTTAGGACTCGCATTAGCTGTTGACGAGAAAATCATATTTCTGTTTCCGTTTCGTGGAACGGGAGTCGCGTGTCTCGCTCGTGTGGCACAAGAGAACGAGAGCAAAACAAGGAAAAACGAAAAACAAACTGCGAATTCTCATGGCTGTAATTGTCCTATTAATGTCAACAACAGTGCTGTGGTAACGGTAATAAGTGGCGACGACGCTCTATAGACACAGTGGTGGTTTTGGTGGACGCGAGGAACAACACCCGCGCAAAAACTCGAATTTATACACCGAGCCACTTTCGAAATTCTTGTCCGTCCTCTCTCTCTCTCTCTCTCTCTCTCTCTCTCTCTCTCTCTCTCTCTCGCTCTCTCTCTCTCTTTCTCTCTTTCTTTCTTTCTTTGTCTTCGTGTTCTATGCCGTTATAGATTGGATCATTGGAAACTTGTGTGTAATACTTACAATGACGACACCACTGTCGGCGATGACAATCATGTTGGTACGGATTTATAAATTATTACAATAATGGTAAAATTAACGATAATACTTGTAATAATCATAATAACGATAGTAGCAGCAGTAGTAACGATGGCAATAATATTACAGTATTAATAATTACATTTAACGTCGTTAACAACGGCGTCGCGCGCAAAAACATGACTTCCGATGTGTGTGTGTGTGTTGTGTCTCTCTCTCTCTCTTTGCGTGTATATATATATATATATATATATATATATATATATATATATATATGTATGTATGTATATGTATATATACGTGTATATGTTTCTCCATGAGCGATGGAATATTCAAGATACATAAGAAGTAATAATAATTAATTAATTAATAATAATTAATAATAAGGCGACGTCACCCAGGTAAACTTTTTAGTCCAATACCACCGAGAAAAAGTCTTTGTGGATCGTTTGTTCGGAAGCCAATTAATAGCACGCATTGCCTCTTGATCCTATTATTACATAACTAGTAATCGAGCACATAATCTTCTTTTTTTGTCGGTCCTACCGTAAAACGTTATTTTTTTTCTTTCCTCTTCGGTCACACACACGTGCGAAGTATGAGAAACAAAGTGGTCTACACGCTCTGAAAAATCAAGCCAGCACACCCGCCGAAGCTCGCGGACGAGGAGCAAGAGAAAGATTCGTCAGGATCACGAGAATAAATGCGTCTCGAACATAGTATACGCAGTAGGAGAAACAAGTACTCATACACTCGGCGTTGCATGCTGTGTTTAATCGTTTAAGTACTATTTTTATTGTAACAACTAGGTTAAAAATTCTTTCCATCAGTCTATAGAAGTTTGATAGAAAATCACGCCCTCGCAAGAACCATCCGGTACGCGTCGTCTTTAATTTAGCGGTATGCTGAAAACAGTATTAGTAATCGAAAGCAAAGTTTAGAGGTGTATGAACACTTTTTCCGCTGACCATATACAGAGCGTCCACCCAACGTCGAACCTTCAATATTTTCTTCGTTCGTGGTACCACCGTAGAACTCCTGTGAACAACGGTTTTACAATTTCGTTCATTAAAAAGTTTTGTAGGTTTTCTCGCGAGAAGGTAGAGCTCGTTCGATCCCCTATTGCTAAGTCCGAGGTGAATGAAGATTACGCCTAAACGAAACTATAAAACTTCACAGTCAGAATTCTACCAGGATACAGAGTATAGGGGAAATATTGCAGCTAATAATGTCAGGTGGAGAACCCTATCTATTTACAGTTCTACCAAGCAAATTTGCACTTCTTAATGCGCAGACGTGAGCGACACGCGAGCAGGAATTCTAATGCAGCGATAAAAATGACCGTCTCGTTTGCTATTCAAGTATCCAGCCGCGTAATCCGTATCAACACCCTATTCAACGATAACGTATCACCTAGTCTCTCACCGAGTCCTACTTCCGAACTCAAATTTGCTCGGTAGAGTCATGTTTGCTTGGAATAAGGATAAACCTGGAAGTAAAGGATAATGGCAGCTTTGTTTGTCACTCAATCAGGAGCTCTCTATTTCCTTTGAAATGGAAACGTATCGTGTCTCCAACAAAGGGAAATACACCCGAGCAAACCTTTGTACCCTCGAGTCGCTTAAATCCTTCTTCCTTAATTAATTCCTCGACGATCAAGCAAAACTAGGAACAGGCAACCATGTGTGTTCTTCTCACAGATCAAGTTTACCCTTATTCACAATTATACTGTTTAATCATACAAACGGTTATTATAATAGAAACGAATTTATTTATACGATCCGTCGCGCGTATACCAGCTCCGACGGGTATGCTGTTTCCGAATAGTTTCATTTAGTATTTCGTATTCATCACTATCGCATTCTTTCACTCAAGCAAGCAGCATGCAATACACATCACGCATACACTCTCTCTCTCTCTCTCTCTCTCTCTCTCTCTCTCTCTCTCTTGCTCTCTTTTTCTCTCTTTCTGTCTCGCGACACGCAATTTGCTTGTCTTGTCTCTTCTTGTTTTGTTTTGTCGCTCCTATATACTGGTATTTCCTCCGCTTTTATAGTACATTCCTGGTCCATCGTGCACTCGTAGGGACGCGTACAACACGTCGGAGGTCGATAGCACAAAAAACTATTCTCCCTTTCTCTCCCACTCTTTCACTCCTCCTCTCATTCACTTACTCTCCCGCTCTTTCACTCTCTCCGGCTCCAATTTTTCGGTCAAAGCAGTGTAGTCGAGAGTACGGACAGGCGAACATCTGATAAATGGAGTGAACACGATAGTAAGGCTTAATTTTAATTTGTTAGTAAATCGTAATATCCCGCGCTCGCGTTGCTGCATTCTGTGCACAGACGAAGCCTGTTTTCCACGCAGGTAATGCACTCGAACGACCGGCTTTCGCTCGTCACTCGAGCTTTATTTATGTATATATATATATTTATATATTTATATAATATTTATATAGTAATCTCTCTCTCTCGCACACACTCTCGCTCTCATTCGCACGCTCGTTCGCTCAATCGTTCTCTCGCGCGCTCTGTTTGTTTACTTGAAAACGGTTTTTTCACTCCGTCTTTATTCTATTATTTCATTTGCATTTTTTTGTTATTATTCGTTTTCTTGAACGACGTGTCTTTCTCGTTTTCGGAACTTATTTTTTTTCCTCATCCCGGCTGTCTCTCCCTGCCTCCAAATTCTACCGATCTTTTTTTTCTTTCTCTCGCTCTCTTTCTTTCTTTCTCTCTTACGCGCTCGCTCGCTCTCTCTCTCTCTCTCTCTCTCTCTCTCGCTCTTGCTCTCTCTCCCACACGCTGTTTTTTTTATCTCTGTACATCTATCATCTATATTGTCACTCCGGCAAATGATGCCCACGATCGTTCCCCATTATCCGTTCTGCTATCCTGCATCGCTCTCGTTCGTTCGCCGCTTATTGTTCGCCGTTTCACTTTCTCTGTCTGACGTCGGAGTCCTTGTTGGGCGTTGGTTTGCTGCGAAACAAAATGGGTAACGATCAATTGGAATCCCTAAGCAGCTTGGAAACGGTGCAGGACGACTACGAGGCCACATGCGGACGAGTCACGCGATTGGACAAGACGCGGAGGAATCGATATGCGACGACATTGTCGCTCTGTGGCGGTGTGATAGGCGAAATTTCTGCCTGCTAACCGTTCAACTTGAGCTTTCGAGTTTTTCACCGTAACTTTCGCCACTGTACTGTCCGATAACACTGTCCAACAAATTTCAACTTTTTTTTTATGTTCCCTAATTACTGTTGGGTCCTTCTTGTAGAGTTTTTTGCGCTGATTCCGAATCTGTCATTAATTTTTTTCCTATACGCACAGTTTCTGAGAAACATGACTTCGAAAAAAAACATAGTTTTCCACTTTAAACAAATATTGTGGTGTTATTATAAAAGATATTGAATTGTTCTTCATAGCAAAAGATTCTGTATAACATGTTTAAACATGTTTAAGCAATCATAATGTATTAATATTGGACATCGCTGTATTCGGGAAAGTCTACAGAATCTTTTGCTATGAAGAACAATTCAATATCTTTTATAATAACACCACAATATTTGTTTAAAGTTGAACAATATGTTTTTCTTTCAAAGTCATATTTCTCAAAAACTGTGCGTATAGGAGAAAAATGAAGAACAGAAACTCTATAAGAACCACCCAACAGTAGTTGTGGAATAAATTTGGTGTTGGACAGTGTAATTGTAAATATCAATTATCTTTTACTTCTTCAGAAAATTTGGATTATCTAGTCTGATACTATTTATATATGTATATTTATAACTGTCTGAGAAAATTTATAAGGTCCTAATATAATACATCGTAGTCTGATTAAATACCACTTAAAAAATACAATTATGATACTATACTGTAATAAAAGACTATTTTGGTCGGACATTACCCCCCCCCCCCCCAAAAAATATATAAAGAACCTGTGTGTCTCGCGTTCGCGAATCGGAATGCTTTCTCAAGTTGAGCAGATAGTAGCGTCAGGTTTTCGAACGAGTTCGAAACTGGAAGCGAGTGGAGGACGTTTGGAAATCAACGGGAAGTTTGAAGGACATTTAACTTGTATGGGATAGCGGAATCTCATGAAGGCTCCTGTTGCTGTGTCGCAGTCAAACGGTCGGATAAACGGAGCTGTGGTACTTGTCTCGAGTTTCAGGCTTCCGTGGTTGCGTCAGCTTTTCCTAGCACCCTTTTCGGGAGACGCCAGTAAAGCTGAAAACGACGGCAAGTCTTCAAGGGAAACGAGGCGAGGCAGTAGCGGGAAAAACTCAATCGCGCAGGTGCGGACGATCGACGTTGTTCTGTCGGGAAGGATTGGTTCTGAACGGTCCTGTAACCGGGGAACTCTGGCGGTGGCGGTGTTACAGGAGAATCAATTGGTAGTTCGGATGGTGGAAGGGGTCCACGAAGTGGAACGTAATATTCCGTTGTGTCGGGTCCGGAAGTGCCCGCACTACGTTTGACGCGTGCATGCAAAATAATTACACAAACAACATCTTCGTAATGGTATTTTCTTAAGACA
This sequence comes from Lasioglossum oenotherae, assembly GCA_028455765.1. NCBI lineage: Eukaryota > Metazoa > Arthropoda > Insecta > Hymenoptera > Halictidae > Lasioglossum > Lasioglossum oenotherae. Next base: position 702,114 of record CM052294.1, on the reverse strand, counting down.
CTAATCCGATACTTGAACTTTAAGAGAATACTACAACGATCTTGAAGTACATATTTCACGAATGGTCCTCGTTTAGTCTTCCCGAAGCAACAAACATTTCGAAATTAGTTTCAACTTCTAACAATTGACATAGAGATCAAGTTCGTAGTATTTTCGTAAAGACGCGCGAGAACAATTGAAGAAAATGTACGAGCGAAGACTCCAGGCACCAGGCAGTCCCCATGAGGGTTAAAGCGGCCTAATTTGATTAGGGTCACAGCAAGAAGCTCCCCAAATGGCAAGATTAGGTACTGAAGCGAATAAAATACGTACGTGTCGGGACTCTGATCGGTGTCGGATTCCTCGAGCTCAGCCTTGTTCCGCTTCTTCTCGTAAACTAAAATGATGGTGCACAGAACGATGACCTCCGCGCAAATGCCTAGGAAGGGCCAGAGGGCGGCTAGCTTGTCTTTGACCCTGAGGAATGTTTGGGCCTCGGCCACGTGATTCTCGGAGGTGTCGGACCAGTTATAGGACACCCTACAGATGACGTTGCCGCGATCCTTCATCTCGATGTTGTCGACAATCAGCAAGGTGCCGTAGATACCTTTCTCCTGGTCAGTTCCGATCTTGACGCGTCCTTCGCTGCGCTTGTAAATCTGGTCCCCGAACATCCATGACACCTTGATGCCGGGACTGTGCTTGCCGGAGCACACTAACTGCAGCTTCTCGCCTTCCACAACGCTGACAGATTGAACCATGTGTGCCGTAGGTTTCGCTGCAACAACAACACACAATTATTATCTTTTCGACGTAATCCTTGGAAATTCAATATAGCAATGCTTGCCAAACCATGCGCCGCGAAATAATTAAAATTATATGAAAAATGAGTAAATTATGAAATAATATTCTCAATATAAATTATTAAAATAATTAGCTATTAAAATACAGTAATTCTTCCATCGAAGTCCCAACACCCGTGTTTTGAACGGACTTGGATAGTATAGGGTGGCTATATTTTTATGACTGCGTCTAGCGCGCTGAACGCGCCGAGACTTGAAACGACCAGCCGAACATAGAGAAGGACAGAATGAAATAGGATTGCGTGGCCGAAGCGTGTCGTCGTCGCCGGCACAGTTTAAAGGCCCGTGCGTCATCACAATGAAACACCAAGACCTCAGCTTCTTTATTTTCTATGATATCATTATAGAACTTTCACCAACATATTCGTGGCATTGCTCTGATTAAAATGATACTAAACACGATATAATTTGGCCAATATTTAGTGGTTTGATCGACGATGAAAGTTTCGAACGCAACGAAGAAGAGCGTATGGGAAAGAAAGAGACGCGGACAGTCAACGTCGCCGGCACAGTTCAAAGGCCCGCGTTGTCGCTGGTCTTCGTTGCCTTCGAAACTTTTAACGTCGATTAAGCCACTAAATAACGTTGAAATTATATCGTGTTTGGTATCATTTTAATTAGAGAAACGCTAGCAATAAGCTAGTAAAAGTCCCATAAACCGATCATTCAAATTAAGAAGTTTGAGAACTCGATTCACTCGAGTCAATGTGTGTTGATCAATGTATGTGAAAAAAATTTACGCATGGTATGAAGAAGGTTGGCCACCCCTGCAATAGCACGTGGATTCGCTGCATTTTGAAACTCGATTTCCTCGAAAACGAAGCGTCAAACAAAAAAATGTTATTCCCTCTTTCCGACTTATTTTTACATGTAGTATCACCCCCTGCTCGGTTGTACCGTCCGTCTGGCCACACCCTGTATAATAGGTGCGCCGCAATTTTTTCATTTGCTGTAAAGTGCGAGTGAAAAAAGTTTGGGAAGCACTGCACTGTAGATTAACAGTGTATTTCACTGATATTGCGTTATCTCGTTATCGGAAACATCGATTTCACTTGGTATTGTTACTTTCTGTGTTTTAAAAGAGCACTTCTGTGGTGTAATATGATATAATACAGGGTGGTTATATATATATATATATATATATATATGCGCTAGCTTAAACACAGCACATAGCTTACTTCTGGCTTTTGAAGTAGTACAAGTTAAAACACAGGACGACCATTCGTAAGAGGTATGATCTTTTTTCTACGGTTTTTCCTTCCCGAGATAATCGACAATAATTCCAACAAGCATTCTGCGGATCTTTATGCAGATTTCAATTTGCACGAATTATCTTACAAGAACAAGCCGAGGAACAAATTCGATTTACCGACTAGAAAATTCCTTATTATAAAAATAGATCACTTTTATTGTAGCTGAAAGGAACTTCCATAAATGCATAAAGATCCACAGTCTCTGCGTTACAGTTTCAGATAAGTAGAAACCGCAAGTCATGGCCAGACGTCGCTGAAAAATATTGTATTCTACATCTCGGGTGCAATTTTTCATGCAAACTCATTTCCTTTTCAGTTTGATTTCCCGTCTACCGACATCCCGAGAATATGAATTTATGAAAAGAAGTAGGTCTTTGAAGGAACCGATACTCACGTACGATCCTGTACTCTGTGGAGGCATTTTGTTGTGCCTTGCAAGAGTAGTTCCCGACCAAGATGTCGTTGCTCTTCAGGAGCTCCAGAGAGCCGGTTTCGTTGTCTACCTTGAAGAGATCCTCGTTGCCGGCCAAGGCTGTGTGGATCGGAACATTGTCCTTCATCCAAGCGGCCTTGGAGACGGGGGTTTTATTCACGCATTCCAGCGTCATGGGCGCGTCCTTCGCCGACAGTACTTTAATATGGATATCTGCGTTACAGAAGATGAAGGACGTTAGATATCAAAGATTATATGTCATTCTGAAATTTGTATAAAAAGCACAAGCTCTACAAACTAGTCAACGCGCACGATTCCTAGATTTCATTCGGTCTAAATTCCGTACTTACAACTTTTCTTATTTTTAATTGGCACAATTACTGGTTAATCAGGAAGCACAATCGAATTAGTAGAAAAGTGTTATGTACAATAGATATATTTTGTTTTGGTATGCTAGTTTGAAGTTGGTTCATTTTCAAGAATTTTCAGGGATCACGTTGTACAGTTTCGTAATTCCTGAAGAAGCATGGCCGCTTTATCTTCGAACAGACTATCATTATCGAAGTCCAGAAGAATGTTATCTTTCGAACGTGCAACAATACTAATACATGGATCGGATCGATGTATTATCGAGGCGAGTGAAATGCAAACAGAGCCGCCATACTTGTGTTCCAGTTGCCCGTGATAAAACTCGTAATGCTTCGTAATTTACAGCGGCAAGCGTAAATTGCGTTAGACACGCTAGAATGGTTTCTGATTTAACTCTCGTGCTGAATCGGCAATGGAAAGGCAATAATGTACCTGCGATTTGTACTTTCCAGGGAACGGTAGTGTGTGTGTCTGTCTCCGATAGAATTTGTTGTCTAACAAAATCTAAGGGAACGTGACGAACACGCATGCACGAATTTCAATTGTTGTTCGTTGTTCAAACATTCTCAAGGATGTTTTTCACCTATGCTGAAATATCTATCCTCCGTTGATAAGAACCACAAGCAAACAGTAGTGCTGACTGGTAATGATAAACCAATGTTAGCGATAAGCAATGTATAGTCCAGTTAATGAAAGCTCATAAGAGGGCGTAGAGGGAAATGAAAGAAACACAATTTTTTCACTTTGAGACTTTATTTGGACTAGTTAGGAGGTAAACATTCTAAAAGTCCCTACTCCTAGGAGGTGAGCGGGCTACAGAGGGGCACGTACAAGGTCCCCTTTTTCGGTTTTCCGCTTATATCTCGGAAACTGTGTCCTAGCGATAATACCATTTCATACAAAATTAAAGGACTTTTAGTATTTTTACCTCCTAACTAGTACATACATTGCTTATCGCTAACATTGATTTATCATTACCAGTCAGCACTACTGTTTGCTTGTGGTTCTTATCAACGGAGGATAGATATTATATTTCAGCATAGGTGGACAACATCCTTGAGAATGTTTGAACAAGTGAGATCATTCTATACAAAATTAAAGCTGACAAAATGTGCCATAACATTGACTGCATTCAGTTTTTCGCTATCTCGTATAGTTTTCGAGATATCCGCGCTCAAAGTTTACTAATTGTGAAAAAGAAATTTTTGCCTCATTTGACTAGCCAACTCCTCAGCAAAATTAGTGAACTTTGAGCGCGGATATCTCGGAAACTATGCGAGATAGCGAAAAACTGAATCCAATCAGTCTTGTGGCACAGTTTGTCAGCTTTAATATTGTATAGAATGGTCTTATCGCTAGGACGCATAGTTTTCGAGATATACGCGGAAAACCGAAAAAGGGGATCTTCTACGGGCCTCCTGCACCCCGCTCACCTTCAAGGAGTGGGGACTTTTAGTATGTTTATCTCCTCACTAGTCCAAACACAGACCCAAAGTTAAAAATCGTATTCCTTCCATTTCCTTCTACAAATTTTCGTTAACTGGACTAGTAATGGCGAGTTATGTCACGGAAAAGCGCCTGCTTCACAAGAAATTGGAACAAAGTTAATTCATGGATATCCGGACGCTTTTCTTTGTCAACACTGTCAAATACATCAGTATTATATTATACATATACTGTGTAAAGTACGCTCGATTCGCGGTGGCACAAGCGTGGAGATGATGTTGATCGCAATTATCATTTAGGCTCGCGTAACTACACTACCGCCGCAGCTGAAAAGTCGTGCGTCAGTCGAGGCGCGACAGAACGGAAACCGACTCGTACTAATTGCGTGTAATAAGAGTACGGGAGTCTGTTCTGTCAACGCGATCGTAGAGTGCAATTGAAAATGCGATTGCGTGGCAAGAATTAAACGAAATTGGTTAATTCCTGTTTTCCTTAGGTACAACTATCGTGTCGTTCAAATGCGACTGGAAGTTGCTTTTGCTCTGATTGCGTGGTTGTATTGTGTCTTTGCGCCGGTCAACGGTGGCCGACAATTTTCTGTCTATGCCGACCACGTACAATGTACGTCGTACATGCAATTTCTTGCGCAGCACGAGAATATAGTCAGCCAAATTCGCATGGTAGAAATAGCAGTCGCTAAACAATGGTTAGACAAGCGCGACAGTAACGAGGGAATCACACTACATATTTGTGTTTGTTTCGTCAATTTCGATTCTTAACGGAACTGCAATTTTTTACATATTTTAAACGTGCGGATAGCTTCGCATGGTTGGGATAATAATCGCAAAGCAGTTGTTACGATAGAGCCACTGTAATTAGGAGGGAACAGCGCTATAATGGAATCTCCTGTTCCATAAGTGTTAATCACGAACAAAATTATAATTTGTTACACAGCCTAAAAATAATCGCAAAGCAGTTGCTAGGGAAGAGCGACTATAAGGAGGGAACAGCGCGATAATGGAATCTCCTATTCCATAAGTGTTAATCACGAAGAAAATTATAATTTCTTGCACAGCCTTAAAATATGATTTACTCAGTTCGCATGGTGGGGATAATAATCGCAAAGCAATTGTTAGAATGGAGCTACTATTGGGTGGAAACACCAGTAGTCACGATACGCGGAGTCATCGAGAGGGAATTTTCTCTAGGTAGAAAGAGTTAGGTTCTCACATATGCTCGCCTGCACGAAGCTTCAACGTGAAGACTTGTCACAACTACAAGAAGCAACGCATCCTCATGCAGGGTACGCAAACATCGCCAAGCATGCAACAACCAAAGCAAGCAAACGAACTATACCAGGTCGTTTCATTAATCCTCGCGTGGACGCTTTCGATTCGTGTTTCATTCCAACCATCAACTCGCTGCATGTTTCAACCCTTATAGCAATAATGTTCTAATAAAAACGAACTTGCATTTTAATTCCACGAATTAGTGTAAAATTATTCGAGGAATGGAATTCATTGTTCCCCAATTGGTGAGACTTCTTTAATTAAATTAAACTGTTACAAATCACGCATGTGCCGTTATTCTTGTACTACGACGATTTTATACTTAATAATTGTTGAAATTGTTTCTCGAAGAGGGGCTTTGGCACTTCGCATCTGTTAGCAGAGAACTCAAATGCACAAAGTATTGCAAAGATCTACCAGAAAGGCTTGCAATCGGCTACAAAAAAAAGCACGACTGAAAAACGCTAAATAAAATTCGTTCTTTTAAAAATTAGTTTAAAAAACCAATAACAATTTTCCAGTTGACGCTCCGTTTCCAAGAAAATTGAGTTTGAGAATTCGGCGGTTGCGCGTGGTGTGGAATATTTGTCGGCTAACGCGTCTGACCATGACCGACCAATTCTACTTCCTGCGAGTGCAAACTGAATTTTCTCGAAACTGTAGCTAACCAAAAAAGTATATTTCTATGCATCACCTCATGCCCGGTTTCGCCACCTGTTCTGATGCAGCCTGTACAAAAGAGCGTCATGGTACAAGTGCAACAACATCTCCCAACTTTTCTGTTCTTTGGTTGGAAAACTCTCAAAGATTATTATCACAAGATAGCAGGTCATGTTACAAGAGCGGGGCTGCCTGGCCAGTTAACCGCGCGAAGTGGCAAGCGGTTGCAGCAACGATATAGAAAGAGTGAAGAATTGCCAAAAGGAAAGCGGGCGAACAGCGGCAAGCAGAAGCAACCTGGTTGCGTAAAGATGGCCGTGTCGAGTGTCTCGGCATACGAACCAAAGTATATCCACAGATGAAAGGCTTCGCTGCTGTCGGAGGTGCATTTGTAGTCCCCGTCGTGGTTGTCGGTGGCGTGTAACGCCCGCAGCGTGCTGCTTCCGGTGCCCGGCGAATTGACGACCAACTGACCACTGGCCAACTCCGGCTCGAGCGACTGCCCGTTTCTGGTCCATCTGATCGGATCGTCCGGCTTCAGGTCACTGCACTCGATCGACCAAGGTTGGCCCTCGCGCACGTCCGACACCCCCGTGTAGGTTACTTTATCGGGAAGAACATAACGAGCACACGTCAAGAGGCATACCAACGCCGATAGGATCGAAATAATGTTTGGCATCTGGCTTTTTTCACGGATGCTAGGCATGCAGTTTATCCCTAAACCGAGTGCGCTAGATCCGTTTCACCGGCTCGGAACGCGAGCCAGAAACGGTCGGATTATAGATACGCAGAGTGTCTCATCGACTCGCTCGATCTCGTTCCTTCCTCTCTATTCCGAGGATCCACGAAAGCGTGCGATCGAAAGACAGAATAATATGTGTACATAGTAACAAAAATTAATCGTATTCTTTTTCATTTTCCGCTTGTCTGGGGTTGTATAACATAATCTGTAGATGTGACTGCCATGACAATCCACAGTCAATGAATGCTCATAAGGGGGGCGTAGAGGGAAATGGAAGGAACACGATTTTTTAACTTTGAGACTTTGTTTGGACTAGTTAGGAGGTAAACATTCTAAAAGTCCCTGCTCCTAGGAGGTGAGCGGGCTACAGAGGGCACGTAGAAGTCGCCTTTTTTCGGTTTTCTGCTTATATCTCGGAAACTATGTGTACTAGCGATAATACCATTCTATACAAAATTAAAGCTGACAAAATGTGCCATAAGATTGACTGCATTCAGTTTTTCGCTATCTCGCATAATTTTCGAGATATTCGCGCTCAAAGTTCACTAATTGTGGAAAAGAAATTTTTGCCTCATTTGACTAGCTAACTCTTCAGCACAATTAGTGAACTTTGAGCGCGGATATCTCGGAAACTATGCGAGATAGCGAAAAATTGAATCCAATCAATCTTGTGGCACATTTTGTCAGCTTTAATTTTGTATAGAATGGTCTTATCGCTAGGACGCCTAGTTTTCGATATATAAGCGGAAAACCGAAAAGGGGAACCTTCTACGTGCCCCCCTGCACCCCGCTCACCTCCTAGGAGTGGAGACTTTTAGTATGTTTAACTTCTAACTAGTCCAAACAAAGACCCATAGTTAAAAATTGTGTTCCTTCCATTTTCCTCTACAACTTTTCGTTGACTGGACTATGATGGAAATACTATTCAAATACGCACCCCTGTTTTATTTTCCAGAAGATAGACGTTTATGAGGCTATCAAGATTGCTACTTATTATCAGACTGCGGAGTTTATGCATTTATGACAAAATGACCATGTACAATTTCAAGCAGTGGACATGTTAAAAGTGTTTAAGGACATCATTGTATTATCTTCAGCTTAATAGGATGATTAAAAGATGAATACAATTTTTATTTGGCTCCTGTGTCCTGCAATCAATGCAAACATTTTTTTATTTTGCATGAAGATCCGCAGTCTACTTATTATAGTCTGCTATATGAAAAGGAGAAACTGGAGATATAGCTGCCTGCTCTAACTAACTATGTATGTATCTCGAAACGATTGTTCTTATGACCGATGAATTACGTAAAGTCCTTCTAGCTGAGAATAAGCTACAGTTCAATTTCTTATTAGAAATAGAAACAAGCCTCGGATTTCTCCATTCTCTGCGTTAACAGACCTCTAGCTCACGCGTATTTCGGTCTCAATCTCGAACTGTTAAGCTATAATACGCAAGCCAAACAAATAACAGGTCCCTTACACAAATTTACAAAACGATCGGTCATTATACGTTCGATCTTTCGTAATATCAAACATGAAACGGCCGACGGAAACAGTCAACACAATTTCACGCACGTATGCACGTCTGCTCCGAATATGTTTCCTTACGCAGAAGGCAAATATACATCTCGCGAGATCGTAGGCTTACTTCATAAAAACGTGTATCAACGGTCTCGACAAATAAACGCACTGCGAAATGCCCACTGGGTGTTCCGAGTGTTCCAAGTATTTCAGGAGTTTCAGGAGTTGGTAGAGAATGCGAAACGAAACGAAACGAAAGTGTGTTGTACATTATAACCACATACCAAATAGAATTGTATTTGGTAGATTCTGTTTGTTACAGTGTGAGGGGTTAATGTATGTGAAAATTGCTCCAAATGTACAACACATCGATAGACATTGAATAATTATCAGCATAAATTTGATTAAGGACGCAGCAACCCCAATCTCCGCGCAACGGTTAATCCCGCGTTCTACGGTTTAATGAAGACTTTGAGTTGAACATTTCGCCAAGGAGAATGCGAGTCGCTGATCGGTTTAGCAGTATGCATTGCTGCCCACGAGGGGGACTATTCCGCGAGGAGTTCGTTGCTACCGAAAATTCGTGGTTCTCCCGGGGTGCGTTGAACAGTTGGACGATCGATCTATAAATACGGGGGAAAGAAGTTTTCTCGCGGCTAAATTCGGTAGAAAATAGAACTTTGTATTCAACCGGCGGTAGATTAAGCTTCGAAACCGGCCGGCGCCAAAAAGTCAATCACGATGGCCGCCGCGGGAACCGGATTAACGTGTTCCCCGCTGCTAGTACACGCACCCGATTCTATTTATTTTTAGCGATTTATTCTTTTACAACCCTGTCGTCCTCGTGAACACCAACTCGACCAGATGAAATTATAATGCATGCTGGCCGACTGAGGGGGCCGAGGAGGGTGGGAAGGGACTGGACTGATAATCACGAACACGTCGGGCTGACCTATAAAGTGATGCCGCGGCTGACTTCTGCCTCGGCTTGTGCGCGACTTAAGAATACACAGGCGAAGATATCGAGAGATCGATGTTTGTTTGGAGTTTAAATATTTACGTAATGCGATTTCGACGGACGAGAGAGCGAGAGAGAGAGAGAGAGAGAGAGAGAGAGAGCAGCAGAGATGAGTCGACTAGATCCGATTTCGATCGTCCATTTTTAGACCGAAATCGACCATCTGAATACAACATGAGAAAGGAAGTCGATATATCGGTTGCTTGAATTCTCGCATCGTAAACGTTTTATCGGGCAGCCCCTAAATCGACGAGTCGATTCCACGTGTATCGACTCAATCGGCTCTTCTTCCTTTTCCTAAATTTCCAGAACGAAGAGATACCGATCGCTTCCAGTTTGCTTAAATTGAAATTCTCGAGCAAGGTGGCTGCCAAATCTTCCGATGCACCAAGTTCACTGATGCAGCAGGGTTGAAGTAAAACAAATCGTTATTAGACTGTGGATTTGATGCATTTGTCACAAAAGTGTGGGTGTCATATGCAAAACAGTAAAGACGCTTGAGGAATTTAAAAACGTGTTTGGACCAACCCTCGCAGGCCTGCTCGCTTGTATTTCACTATTATTGCATCAGGTAACGCTATTAATGACCACGGTAAACTAAATTAGCACCGTATTCAGACAATCGGAGGACTATATCTTTCAGGAGTGGTTACACTGTATTAGTCGCTATTGTACTCGAGTTAATTGCGGTTCGTGGAGATCTCGGAATAAAATCTAGGGACAGAGCCGTCCGCGATCAGCCTAATGTATAATCTAAGCGGACGACTTCGATCGAAGTGGCAACAACTTCGTGTCAGAAGTTTGTGAATGAACGTCGTGTAGATAAAGCGAGGAAACCGGGCCCCTTCCTGTGTTTGTGACACGGTTTACGAAGTTGGCGCTGTATTGGAACGCAAAGTAGGATGGAAAAGAGATCGATACCGAGGAACACGTGCCGCATGACCCCTAAGCATTAGAAGAGTCTATACGTATGTATATCGAATCATGTGTTGTACGAGTTGCACCACGTAACTTTTCTACCCGGCAAATTTTATTCTGTTGCTTATTTTATGATATATATATCTGTTGTTATTTTATTACTGTCCATTTAAGTAAAAAGAAAATACAGAAGACACGGGCCAGGCTGTTCGTATCACGCTAAATATTTCTACCTACCCCAATATAGTTCTTCCAAAAGACATTTTATCCTTGTTACTACCCTAACACGACATCATCCTGCTTATCGTTGACAAACAAGAGCAGATTAAATATAAAAGTGGAAAGACATTACAAGAATTTCAGGATATTGTTATACCATGATTAAAAGAGAAAATTTCCTTAGCTTCAGTTTTTCACAATCGACTTGAACAATTTTTACTTTGCATAAAGGTAAGTCTGCTTATTGTTTATCTGATTACACCCCCAACTTCGAAGAACCTAACACTTCATCTAAACGTAACCTGTTTTCTTATGGATGCGCTATATCGAGAAGAAGCTTAATCATTTTCTCTAGTATAATAATTCCCAATGAAATTATTGGACTATGTTATTCGAGAGAATATCAGCGACCGCTGATAGAAGTGAACAAAAAGGAGATTGAACGTTTTAAAGATTTTCGTGAGAATAATCCCCGAAGGAGTCAGAGGCATTTATAGTTGGTTTATTCTTTACCCTATTCTTTTTTTAAATAGAGATGGCGTTGGAGAACCGGCGCTCTATCTGCCTAATTCAAACCTATCATTACATTACATACCCACGTTTTTCCTTACGCGTAGTGGTCAGCTACCTATTCACTATCTAGTCTATGTGTAAATCTATACGTTAATATGTTAATATGTTGTAACATATATGGTTTTGGTATATCTTTGGTTTTAGATCTATTTTGTACTTCATGAAACATAGAGGCATTACCAGAGGCATTTGGTGGAATTCGAAGCTCGAACAACGAGTCTCGCATTCGAATTTTCCTATCTCCGTTGTCGATAGGAGCGTAGCAATCTCCCGCTTTCAAATCCCGCCGAGTGGTTACGTATAAATAGCTCCAGATAATACAGCATCAGTAACAAGAACGGTGTCGATATCCAGTGCGTCTGCGGCTGAACGGAGCCGGAAGCGCGCTCGGCCCTTTGTCCGGGGGCCACGGGGCGAGCTCCGTCGGGCCACCCGCGAGAGGCTTCCCGAGGAGCACGAAAATTTTCAAGCATTTCTATGCAGAAATACATAAGCGCGATGGAGGACACGGGAATTGGAACGCCCGTGATCTAGGACGCAATTTGGCAAGTTGTGATTGCGCGTACATGCGAGATGGGAGAGCGAGAGTCAGCAAGAGAGCCAATGCTCGTAAACACGTTCCTTTGCCCTAACGATGCCAAAGGTCGAAATATTCCCGCCTATCGCGCGACTTCGCCGCCGAACCGCGAAACCGGTCGCACGCCCATCAAAACGCTCTCATAACCACCGCCACCAAGCGAGATTCAGTAGCATTGTCTGCAGAGTGACCCGACGACTATGTCCATCTTGAACACCTGCGTTCTTTGTATTAATTGCGAAAAAATTATATATACAAGACTTGCATGGTTTGGAGGGCAAACTACAGGGTGTCTCAGCTGAAGGAGGCCACCTAAACATCTCCTTTATTTTTAATGGCACAAAAAAAATATTTTTGGCGTAATTTAAGGCGGTAGTCAACCTTCCGATTGTAACCAGAAAGGGACTAGAATCTTACTAGATTTTGGGTCGAAACATGGGTTTGCGATTTTTCGCTTAATGTCCTTGTACGAGCAAATTTTGGGCTGGGTGAGGGCTCACTCGAGAGAGGAAGCTTCACTGCATGGTGCTCTGATCATCCCATCAGTCAAAAAAGGCTTTTAGAGACCGAACAATACATTAAAATCTGCGGGATTTTTTCTCGATTTTTTCCCTACTTTAGACACTCATATTATTAGATATAAACATAATCTCGTTAACCTCATGACCACTATGAGCACCATGCGATGAACCTTCCTCTTTCGAATGAGCCCTCACCCAGCCCAAATTTGCTCGTACAAGAACATTAAGCGAAAAATCGCAAACCCATGTTTCAACCCAAAATCTAGTAAGATTCTAGTCCCTTTCTGGTTACAATCCGAAGGTTGACTACCGCCTCAAATGGTATCCAAGGAGGAATATTATAGAACAATTTTTTTTGTCCGGTTACTATTTTTTATATTCCATCTTGTTAACACGTTCCGTGCCA
>CM052294.1:674896-685081 GCA_028455765.1 Lasioglossum oenotherae | reverse complement strand
TTTGCTACATGACAACGCTCGGCCTCATGTTGCAAAACCAGTGAAAACCTACCTGGAAACGCTTCAATGGGAAGTTCTACCCCACCCGCCGTATTCACCTGACATAGCCCCTTCTGATTTTCACCTATTCCGTTCGATGGCACGTGGCCTAGCTGACCAGCGCTTTCATTCTTACGAAGAAGCTAAAAAATGGATCGATTCTTGGATAGCCTCAAAAGACATGTATATGTTTCCCGACGCGGAATTCATATACTGCCAGAAAGATGGGAGAAAGTGGTCGCTAGTGATGGGCAATACTTTGAATAAAATGTTTTTGTTCCTTATAATTTAAATAAAGCTTTTATTTTGTAAAAGAAACAGCGAGAACTTGTTCAAGGTCCTAATACAACGCTGTAACATTCTTTTTATAATGCGGATGTTCGTGAAAATGCATTTTCATTGGAAATTGTTCAAAAACTCGTTTCTGCAAGCTTTAATGTTACCTATAATATTTATTCCTGCACGTGCACAAACATCTGCAGTGTAATTATTATTCATGAAATCTTTTGTAATAAACGAGGCGCGATAAATTAAATATTTCGCGGAACCTGATTTTAGACTGGCGTTTTCCTCGAACGACCTCTCTACGTGGTTATGTATAGGCTCTGCAATACACATGCAATAAATTAGCACTGAATGCTCGTTAGTCGTCATAAATTAGCGATCGCAGCGAGCACTGGCCAGCGAGAATAGTTGAGTAAACAACCAAGCGGCCGCACGGTATAGAACAACGACGTTCAATTCGCCGCCATCTTTTTCCTTGTGCGCGATTCTGCGAAAACCGCAGCATCGGAATAGCTGACTGCGAGCTTCTCAAAGTAAGAAGACGAGATTCCCCAGCGATAAATCGACCTTCGGCGAATGCAAAATCCGCCTTCGAAATCCACTGTGAATATAAATTCGTTCGATTTTCTTTTTGGAACGGGTATTTGCTGGTGCTCTCCGACGAGTTCGTGACGATAAATGATATCCAATATTCAACACATGTGTTCCCTACGTGAACATCGATACCTGTTTGCGCTCGATACACTCTCACAATTACATGTAACTACGGTAAATCTATCCTGTGAGGAAAAAATCGGCATTGTTACATAAATAGCACATAAGTCAGCATGCATTACGACGATCATTCAACACATCACTGATGGAAGCAGTTTGAATCACCCGGTAGCTAGGGAAGGGTTGCCTCAACAGTGCTGCAGTTGAGATATATGTATTCTTTTTTCTATTTGGCACTACCTTTTGTGGAAGTTGAATTTTTATACTGTAATTTGTACACTAATGTTCTAATTTTCAAGGTCTTTAAAAGGTAAGCAATTCTCCCCTAGAAGTCAATGAGCACATCAACTGCATCCATTTGTCTAAAGATTTGCTACCACTCACAGATAACAGTAATTATACAGGGTGTTCTATAAACCAGCTTCTTCATTTGGCATTCCGTTATTCCAATTCGGTATGACTTTATAATTAATTTTATTTACACGTTCTGCTGTGCTGAAACGCACTCTATAAACATACTGAACGGGAACATATGCTGTGCTGTTTAGTGCTGTAAAAATTCAAATGTCCAAAGCGTTCGCGAACTTCGAGTCGCTCCGGATACTTCTACCCACCCGAATTTTACTTTTATCGAGAACTACTAAGCGATCGGTCTCGAGTTATCAGTTCAAGATGCTTGTTCGAATTCTTTCCCGAGTACTATACTTTTATCAAATCCTCCTTCGCTTCCAGCTCCAGAAACCTCTTAAAATATCGAATTATGATAATTAAATCAGATTTTCTGATCAGACGGTAACTTTCCTAGACATCTACCGCAAACTTGTTCCGAAAACGTTTCCTGTCTAAAAAGCGCATCATGCTTACACGAATTCTGCTCACGACTTATAAGAACAGCGAACGAAACTTCTTTTACTTCTAAAATGCAATCGTCGATTTCGATTATTTTATCTGGCCAAGATAAAGCAAAACGGCGATGGAAAAATTTGAATATCGAGGACGATCACCCGAGGTCTACACTGACCGGGTTCGGTTCTCTGTGAACGGTAAATCGCGACGACGACGACGGCACGCGATCGTGAGTGACCCAACGTTTCGATGACGAATCGGTAAATTTACAACGTCGCGACACAATAGCGTGCATACGAGTCGGCATACGTCACAGCAGTATTTGTCTGTGGCGGTAACAAAGGTCGAGCATCGGCCACAGCAATGATTCACCATAACAACTCTCTCTCTCTCTCTCTCTCTCTCTCTCTCTCTCTCTCTCTCTCTCTCTGCGCTATCATGATGATGCGGCCTGTCGAACAACCCCCGGCGATACTGCCGTCATTTTTCGGTGATTAGCACGCTATCGTTCCTCGAACAATGCATGGACGACCGCTATCGTCGTTTCCTGCTTGCAGAAAAATGCTCCGAAAAGGAACAACACTTCTGCGAGGGATAGATAAAGACTAAAAATATGCGGATACCCGAGATTACGGGCTTCGGCCGCGTCGGAAACTTTCGGATAGCTGGAATGCGGCTTGGAGTTGTTTAAAATACGTATCTACTACTAGGAACCTATACCTATGTAACTACTCTTTCTAGCAGAAGTTTAACTTTCTTTTTAACCCTCTGATGACGCATATCGTTGGCAGTGTTGGTCAAAAATTTGATCGACGATTGACGTCTAATTTTCTACTTCAATCGTTAATCGCAATTAACAATTAATCTGCTTGTTTAGTCGTTAATTGTGGGTAACGATTAAATACTTATTAATCGTTAATTGCGGTTAACGATTAAATTTCTACTTTAGTCGTTAATCGCGACTAACGATTATCAATCGTCAATCGGATGACCGATTAAATGCCCAACTCTGATCGTTGGGTTGGTGATATCAAGATCAAATATTTAATCCCCAAAGGATCAGATTTACACTTTCCTACTGAACACACATGTTGAAACAAATTTATCGAAATGTAACCCTGTTTTACCCGTCCCTTACCTCAAACTATTAACCCTCTGATGACAAATATCGCTAGGTTGGAGATATCAAGGTCAGATATCCAATTCCTAACGGATCAGATTATATCTTCCTGCTGAACTCGCAGGAAGCAATATGTAGAAACAAATTTAACCCTCTGTTACCCTTCTTCTAACCCTCCATTACCCAAATATCTGATCTCTGAAGGATCAGATTTATATTTTGCTGTTGAACTCGCAGAAAGCAATATGTAGAAACAAATTTACCGTAATTTAATTTTAGTTCAGTCAATGAATGCTCATAAGGGGGGTGTAGAGGGAAATGGAAGGAACACAATTTTTAACTTTGGGACTTTGTTTGGACTATGTAGTTAGGAGGTAAACATACTAAAAGTCCCCACTCCTAGGAGGCGAGAGGGGTGCAGGGGGGCACGTAGAAGGTCCCCCGTTTCGGTTTTCCTCTTACATCTTGGAAACTATGTGTCGTAACCATAAGACCATTCTTATACAAAATTAAAGCTGACAAAATGTGCCACAAGATTCATTGGATTCAATTTTTCGCTATCTCGCATAGTTTCCGAGATATCCGCGCTCAAAGTTCACTAATTATGAAAAAGAAAATAGCCCAGTGAAATTCTATGTACATACATAGTATTAATTTCGTTTTTTGTACTACGCAAGTTTTAAAGTCTGGAACATAAGAATGCTTAATATACATAATATATTTTTTTGTATTCAGAAAAAATAAGTGTAACTTAGGAAAAACGCCGAAGAAAGTGATATTTATTTTTTTCAACATTGTTGCACCACTCTCAAAAATCTGAAAAAATTGAGCATAATACTTTTGATAATATCTCATTTCTAAATTAATTCTGAAGTGGTACGAGACCTACTTTTATATGAAATCTGCATTTTTCCATTTTTTTCGTGTTTTTCATTTTTTACAACCATAGTTTGCAACAGAAAAATCTGGAAATGATACCTAGTATGTGGCTTGGTATCCGAAATGTGTCAGATTTTTTCAGAATTTCTAATTTAAATATGTAGGGAAAATGGGACAAAAACTGGCATTTCGATTTTTCTCAATAACTACCCTTACAGATGAGATATGGGGTTGAAACTTGTCAGAGAGGGGTCTTTTTGGATAGGCTATCAAATGGTTCAAGCTCGATTAAAATCCCGCCGGGGGTGAATTTCACCCGGCTATTTTCTTTTTCATAATTAGTGAACTTTGAGCGCGGATATCTCGGAAACTATGCGAGATAGCGAAAAACTGAATCGAATCAATCTTGTGGCACATTTTGTCAGCTTTAATTTTGTATAGAATGGTCTTATCGCTAGGACGCATAGGTTCCGAGATATAAGCGGAAAACCGAAAAAGGGGACCTTCATCCCGCTCACCTTCTAGGAGTGGGGACTTTTAGTATGTTTACCTCCTCACTAGTCCAAACGCAGACCCAAAGTTAAAAATTGTGTTCCTTCCATTTCCCTCTACAACTTTTCGTTGACTGGACTATTTATTATTGCCGCCGACTAGCGAAAGCCATAGCAGGATGTAATTAAGAAATAAGTTTTGGATTTTTGGGATTTCAAGCCGGTTCGCCGCAGCCCTAATGAGAACTTGAGAGAACGCGAGTCGTGAGAGCAGCGATGTAAATATTTTAGTTAGGTGAAACAGCTCGGCTGCTAATAAAGAGTAAACATGATGCGATTAATCGAAGAACTCGCCCATTGAGTACTGACTATCTGCATACTGGTACCCGCGATTCGAAACCAGTTCTAACCTAGACCTAGCCGAGACCTAGAATACAGAAAGGCGGACAAAAGTTTGAGCCGGTTCGGCCGGTGTCCACCGTTATGTAATCAACTAAAGATACTCTAATGAATTTATTTCGGTGATGCATAAAGTAATTCTCGTAGCCGATAGAACCGAAATCACCAAGAAAACCCGTTGGCCTAGTTAGTTCGCGAGGGTCACTAGCGCCGCTAGTGTATCGGCAGGATAACGTGCAAGAAAGATAGCTTGCCAGACCCGATCGAAGCACACGAAACCATTCGTGTCTTCGCCTTGCATCGCACAGGGAGGATAGAATAACGGACTTGGCAAAAAACGTATTCGGAATCGATCGGCGCAGTCGTGTGCTCGCTATCTCGGACAATACATAGAGATACCGACAGATATTTACACTACCATAAAGCCGCCTTCTAAATGTCAAATATCCTGTCGGATTAATCTTGGGCCGCAAAATTAAACATTAACTCTCTAAATGTCCAATGGCTTCAACTGACGTTCAACCTCCTATACGAAATAAAGCTAGGAATTACTGGTAAAAAATTCCATTGAACAACTTCTCGTAACATTTGAGTATGTAGTTAGGAATATTTGGTTCCAAACTGAAGTTTGAACTTCAGGTAATTCAAACTGTTCGAACAATGAGCTAATATTCGAACTGGTTTGATCGAACTTTGCATCGGGTTATATTACATCGTTGCAGTACCACCCAATAAGGACAGCGTCTCCTCCAAATGAATTTAATATTCCATCGAACGAGTATTGTAAAAGAACAGTTCAATTTAAAGCGACAGTTAAGGGTTAAGTTGTCATGGAACCTCGCCTATGCGGAACATAGACTGACCTAGCCCCGATGTATTCTCGTCTCCCTATCGCGATTTTAAAAATACTCTTTTATCCTATAAGAATAGCGTTTAAAACCCAATTGCGCAAATATTGGGTCGTGCTGTGGTAAACTAAAGGGAATATTTCAAACTGCTCGAGGCTTGATGCGGCGATAAGAGTTTCTAAGAAATATCGAAGAAGAAAAAACTGTACGATCGTGTATTTACATTTGCATGGCGTTACTATCGTTGCGTTATTCTATGGTACACGCTGAAGAGCCAAAAATAGACGGCGCGCTCCCAGGGTTAAACGTAAGCATTCTTCTCGTCTGGTTTGCGAGCGACGGCAAAACAGAGCGGATGAAAACATTCACCGTGTTAGACAATGGAGGTTAAGTTTACATTTCAATAAACAAGGTACACGCGCTAAGAATATAAACGACACGTGCTGGGCCCGAGGTCCATTATAATACGTATTAAAAAAAGAAAATCAATCGCAAGCGCAATGATAGATGACACGGCCGTAAAATTCGAACGATCCCTTCGCGCGGTCTTTGCCACGACCCTCTCCGAACCCATGGCGCGTGGCGGGGATAAAATGGAAATTATATTCGTAGACTCTGGTCTAAATATAAGTATCCTGACGAACGGTTGAAATCTTTTCACGCGACACATTCTCGCTGCTCGATGCACGCACACACTTCCGATATTTGGTGAACAAAATTTTCTTCGAATGCGGTCCGCATTCTTTCTTCTCGATGTTCGAAAAAAATCATGTTACCGTGCAATATCATACGATGGAACTAGATACGAGATGTATTACACAACCACAAAACTTTAATCAATTTTACGATACTGTAAGCTGTATATGCATGTCCGATGCAATTAAAAGTAAGTTACACATACAGTCTTTTTTCCAGCAGGGATGTTATGATCAAAATAATTTATTACGGAATGGGATGAAAGGGATTCCAAAGTCGTTAATACCACGACATAATCGCTACTATACTGATTGTCCACCCTACGAATGCTTACGTGACAGTAGCGCCCGTTTACGCCCCTGACGTTACAATCCTTAGTATATGAAAATTTTAAAGAGAATCTCTTCAAAATTAAGTTTAGTACAAAGTTGTTCCGCGATCAGTTTAAAGAGATTCAATGACCTTGACATTTCCTCTACAATTGCATATGCAAAAAGAAGTGATTGCACCACACAATGTTTCCCTCCGTGACAAACAACATAACATGGTAGATAGTAACGATTTGTTCGCTAGTTCTACAATTTTATGTTCGTAGTTGAGAAGAACACTATATCCGAACGTATCGGTAAGTCTTGTTAAGTGAACACGTTCGCGGAACGCCTGGGAGCCACTCCACGAGCGCTCGCAGTGCCGTAAAACACACGGTTCACCGTAATTATGCCGATCAACAGCGAACTTCTGGGTGGCGATCACTAAAAGTCCACGAAAGATTTCTAGGTGGACGGAAAATAGGGTCAATTGTTACGCAACAAAAGTTGCTTGGCGTGGGTACTTCGTGTGCGTCTCTCGGAATGTGGCTTCAGCATCGAATGCGTGCGAATCCCGGTGTCTCGGGTCTGTATAAGCCAGGGGTGCGCAACTCGAGTGGCAGAGCAGGGTCAAAACTCGATTGACACACGCGTGCCGCATATCTATGTATACAGACCTATTCATGACATAATAAACGAGACGCGGGGATAACCTACAAAACGTGGAAACACACCTTTCGGAGAAACACCGCGAATATAATGTTCGCGACACGGAAACAGAATACGTGTTTCTGGCAATGGACGTCGAACAGTTGGTCGGACATTTCTGCGCGACCGGGTAACCACAGTTAGGATTGTATCATGGAACACTGGTATAAAGGGTGTCTCCGAATTACCGATACAATCTAACATGGGGGTAAATATACATGAAGAGATATATCGATAACGCGGAGTGATGTTGTCGTTGAAAATCTGTCTGTTGCGCACGCAATTGTGCATAATTCATTTGAATATTAGATTCGAATAAATCGCCCACTGACTCTTCCGTGTAAATTTACCCCATTTGTACCACAGTACGTTGACACCCCGCATAATGATTCCAGAGGCGATCAGGAACCTGCAGATAAGTCGATTGGTTGAAGAACACGTGATACTTTAAGTGCTCTACGTATCGCAGTGGATCGAACGCCATGAACTATATACGCGCAATGATAATCGAGTCGGGCTGGAATATCGTTATCCCAGATCTTCGATTCTATGTAACCACTTCACCTCTCGCGATGCTAACTATTCTTCGATAGAATTTACGGAGAGAATTACGTCGGAAGCGACAGACAGTGTCGTGGGTTTAACGTCGTGGGAGGCCGTGAGCACACGTTCGAAGTGCTAACGTGTTGCGGTACAATCAAAACTAAAAATAGAATTTCATAATCTGTCAAGACACGTCGGCTGCTTTTACAGAAAGTATGCACACGAGTCCGGTTATTAAGCGCCGACTTGTGAATCGCCGATGTCAAATCGGCCAGCGAAAACGCATTGTGCGTCGAACGCATATAACTCTGTACTAAATTTGGTAAAATAACTCCGCTCCCAATTAGCACGCGCTCGAGAAAAATGCGTGCGGTGTACCATGTGACAGCTACGTCACAATGCCAGCGTAAATTACTCGCGAACGAGCGGGTGACCAATAACGCTACCGCATACATTTTAAAAATGGAAGTTGATCGTAAGAACTCGAGAAAAATTCTAAAGAATCGCGAACCGTACTGCTGTTTATTCGAGAACAACTAATTTTCCGAATTTCACCGTGTTGCGAGATCGGTGTTTGAAGGTTACATTTCTCACGGAGCGGAGGCAATCGTGATCAAAGAGAACGGAGAACGCGTAGAATTTCTCCAGGACCGAGCGAGGAATCTCGGTTTCGAAATAAGATAAGCACGAAGGATGATTCGAGGACTTGACTAAACGCGAGGCTCGCGCGAAACGGCAAAACGAATGGAAAGAGGAGAACCGGAGAATGAGTATACGAATAAATGAACGACTGAATGGTGGTCAAACCGAAAGAGAGGATGAGTCTCACCTGCCTGGACCGTGACGAGGGTGCACGCTAAATATAGCATCCCCAGCAGCACAAAAGCAGCTCGCCTCTCCATCTCGTGGCGCTGATGTACGCGGTGGCGCGTGACTGTGTGTGCACTGTACAATACTAACGATTCCCGTTCGAGGAGGGTTTCTAGGGCCGAAACCGCAAAATAAGGGCGCCTAGGCTGGGCTGCCGTAGCTCCGTTTCCGCGATCGTTGCCGCCGTCGTATCGTAGCCGTCGTTTCCGTCGTTGTCGTCACCGTCGCCGTCGCTGTCGCCTCCTGTAACACCCTTCCCGTTGTCGGCAGCTCCTCCTTTTCGGCTGTCCACTCAGCCAACTACGATCGAGCCCCACTACTCTCTGCGAATCGTTTACACACGCACTCGTCACTCCGAGCCACGCCGTACCATTGACGTCTAAATTCTCTTATCGTTATCTCGCGCCGTTTTAATCTCGGTGTGCGCACCAATACACCCCGTGGCCCTGTCTACAACACCGTTCCCCGTCGCTGCCACCGAGATCTGTTCGTGATCGGCCAAGAATCAACGGCAATTAGCACCGCGAGCCGCAGGAACGGCAATGTCAGGAAAAATGGCTGCCACTGTCTTCTGCTTAATTTTCTGCGCGGGGATCGCTCTTACTTTCTCGACACTCGTTCCTTCCTTTTCGCTCCCCGGCACACTGCTCTCCGCGTACGTCCTCTGCGTCCGTCGTCCGTCCCCGTGAGCTCCGCAAGCGCATGCGCGGTATACTCCCTTCCAAAAAGTCTAGATACGCAAGCGATTTTTTAAGCACGGTTTTTATTGAGATTCTGATGCAAAAGTGGCGGACGGTCTCGTGTCATTTTTCACGTGCTGCCTGTCATTTTTTAATTTTTCAATTGCATTGTTACGTAACGATAACAATCGTCACAAAACATCGCTTTACAGCTAGGTAGTCTTCTATCGATGAAGTGTCTGATAATATACCCTATCCATGCTGTTGTCGTTACAAAAGGTGTTCCGATGAATCAAGATTCCAGAAAATTCCATTGTTAGAACATCCCGGAGAAAGCAATATACATGTCACGCATAAATGCTTCTGTAAATAATCAATATATATATGTAATCTTGATATACTTTAACGCGTGTTTTTATTTATGGCGGCCATATTCAAAAAAGAATACAAACATTAGATAAAGTATGCGCCTCGCTTGTTATATATTATACGTATGAAATTACAAAATATAGGTTTTTACATGAACTGCACGAAAAAGATTTGGTGAACTTACGAGATTTGCATTTGCAGTAAGATCGCGCCGTCCAGGGTAGTGTCACTCAATGTATTTTTCTGTTAGCACGGAAATCAAACGCCATCTGAATTTTGTGTTACACAACTAACGGGTAAACGCGGGAATTTTAAATCCATACTACCCATTCCTTGCTAATTTATAATTTTTATTTAAAAATAAAACAAATTAAAACATTTTAATGTCTT
>CM052294.1:493181-674796 GCA_028455765.1 Lasioglossum oenotherae | reverse complement strand
GATTGGTGGTGGGGGTGCCTCAATAGCGCGCACACGAGAGTGGGGTATACGCGAGGGTGAAGGCCCGCCAAAACAAGGGTCGTGGGACCGAGCGAGAGAGAGGACCGAGGGAGTCCCAAGAGGTCCTTGACTGAGAATTTACGACTTCCTGTCCTCGACCGATTCTAGACTTCGACTGTCTATTTATGCGAAATTGGAGAAGCTCCACCAAGAGGTTACGCGACTTTACCCAAATTCCTCGATTAGTCTCGCCCATCTGGTTTCGTCAAGGATCTCTGTGGAAACCTCTTGTTTCTCTACTTGTTCTAAGCCTAAGTTATCGTGCCTGAATAAAATATGTGTATATGATATATACGGCTTGAAACATTATGTTTTATATTCAAATTTCCCTCTCAGCGCCATTAATCGAACATACAGGGCAGTAGCGCTATTCGTAACTATGTTCGCGTGATCAACGAGTCACGCTATACCAGCACTGGTTTGTGATCTAAGTATCTAAGTTGTTTCTGTTTCACGGAAATGGTTTTATATTTCCAAACTCGTGAGTACTTAGGTACGCCATGTCAACTTTATATACATTCTTTCTTTGAGAAAGCGATTTTAGATTAGAAGTTTATTAATGAAATAAACTTTCACGAAGTATGGCATAACATTTCAAATAGTCTGCAGTAGAAAAAACAGCTGTAAAGTGATTCTGTAAAAATCTTTCATATCGAGGTTAGTGTTTTGTGTTATTTAATAAGTGGTATAGATTTGACATATACATTTGACAATCTGTTGAATTGTTGTATCGCAATAAAATACAGACAAAGTCATTCTTTACGTTTTCTCGATTGTTATTCTTTGCTTCTTTTTCGCAATCATTTGTATCTGTACATATACTGTAGTTTTTAAGTGTTTTATGTTTTATTTCTTTATACTATTCTAATAGTTTTATGAATGTAGTGGAAGGTTTAATGATATTTACAGTAACATACTCTGTGAGATCATCTGAAGCAAGCATAACAGAAGCTTTAATGATATCAATTAATGTAGTGTTTTATGCTCCTGCAGTAATTTAATTTCAATTTTTTTTAAGTATGCATGATTTCATTTAGTTTGTTGGTGGTAAAAAAATGTCCACGTCAGAGTCTGGTGTGGGATGTATTAGTGAGGTAACGCTTGCAATTAGTAAAGCAAGGGGTTCTCAATCAGGAACGGTGAGAGCACTCGATAGTCCTGATTCTGATGGATCCAGCCATTCCAATTCATTCACAGTACAACGATTCAATTATCCTGGCAACGACAATGCAAATCCAAATATTTTGCAACCACCGTTGACCAGTGAGGACCTAAGAATACCAATCGTTGGATACGAAGTTATGGAAGAAAGAGCTAGATTTACGGTTGATAAAGTTCCCAATTTATTGTTTGATAAGTACACATGAGTATTTGAAGTATTATAATATATTTCTTTTTTAGGTTTACAAGTTACGTGTAGAATTAAAAAATGGAGACTGTTGGTTTGTGTTTAGACGGTACACAGACTTTGTTCGTTTATTGTCGCAACTAAGAAGGCAAAAAGTACCGATTTCACATTTAAGTCTGCCAAGAAAGAAATGGCTCGGCGATAATTTTGCTCCAAGTTTTTTGGAAGAAAGAATACATCGTCTTCAAGCCTTTGTTAATGGTGTTTTAAGCAGTCCTATCCTGATAGGCACTGCCTGTGTCAGAGAATTTTTTTGTTTGGATGAACCACCTGCTTTATCAGATACTGCAGAAGAATCTAGAGTTAGTATTTGGAATGAAATTCCTTTATACCATTAAGTGTTCAATGCATTTATCAAATTTGATCACATAATATTTCTTTACAGGCAATTTTTGAAGCACTAGAGGATACTATTTACCATTTGCGTCAACAATTACGAGAAAGAGATACTGCACTCGCAGCTGAAACAGCTTTATGTAATGAACTTGGGAAAAAATTGCATCAGTTATTAAGGTGAGTAATTACTGTTATAAAATAAAATAAGAATAATATAATGGGAATATATTTCAGCGAAAGACAAACCTGCTTAAAATGTGGTGCACCTCAATAACAGATATTACCAATACAACACTAATTAGTATAATTAGGTAACTTCAATTTACTGCATAAGTTTTGTTTCGAATTGTTATGCTAAAGATATTCAAAGAGAAGATGTTATATATTAATGGTATATTTTATGCTTTTGATTGCATGGCAAAATTATCATTCACACAAAACAAATCGACATCTACGATTAAGAAACGTTCCTTAAAGAAATAAGTACATTGAGCTTTCCTAGCATGGAATGTAACTATCTCAATTCAGTTACATAAAAGCCTTGAACAGGTGCCTTAAAGTAATAATACATGAATCTCTATTTTTGTTGTATATTTCATAGATGCTATACTTTGACTATAAAAAGAAAGGATAGAGTGAGTAAAATACTACATTAACAAAATGGAGGACATATGTCAAAGTATGTTCATCTTTGGTAACGTTTATACAATTCTCTAAACTTTGTAGTATTTTTTTACATCATGAGGTTGATTGCATTTTTACAATTACGATTAATATTTATAATATTTATTATTATCACAATATTGTAATAACATCTTTTGTATAGTATAAAAATGTTGCTATTACAATATTTTGAATTACAGAGTATATTTATGTACAGATATAATAAATATTGAATATTTCTGTAAATTATATCTTCCATTTTTACACGTTGAACTTTGTGATATAATTAATATTTATTATATCTTAGCGAATTATTTTATAAAACATTTACAATAATGCACAATATTTTAAAAAATTGTTATATTTCTGAGGTAACTTTACAATTAAGTCTTACGGAGTTGCAGAATTTTTCTGTTAAAAATATAAAACTGAGTAAAAATGTTATTTGATATTATATAATACAGTGTATCTATCGATTCTACTGTTCGTATCGTATAAAGACTGAATTTCTGATATGATTTGAATAATGAAAATGATAAGGACAGCAATCTCGTTTTCTTAGATCGTCGAAACCCAACCTGAATATTACGTAAGTGAATCATATTTCGCTATGTACATACGTTAAATGTTAAACTACAAAATTACATCACATCAGTCTTCTTTATCAGGAGCAACAACTAAACATAAGGCTTGGATCAGGTATGTGAGCTTGGCTGAAAAAGAAAAAAACCAATTCTAAGTAAGACAACTGTAATCGTTACGTTGTATTATGTTGTACTCGATTGTACTCACCTGCTAAACTACTTCTGATCTTCTTGTACACGTACGTGTGATAAATGACAAGACCAAATAAAATAAATATTAATGCAAAGAGGTATTTAGGTGTTGGCTCGGCCACAATCGGCGTTACAGCTAAGAAAATAGCAATGCCCAATACCAACCAAGGTATCACAATCGGCACCTTGTACGGCCTAGGTGCATCTGGCTTTGTCTTCCTCATGATTAGCAAAGACACCATAGCAAGTCCATAAAATACCCAGGTCAAGAAGCTGGCAAACTCGATCAGCGCGATTATGTTTCCTACAAGCATGAAAACCAATGCCAGGATACCCTGGAATGCTACAGCCGCGGCTGGAGTCATCTTTTCCATGTGAACGAAGCTGAACACTCTCGGTACGTGGCCCTCTCCTCCAGCCACATAACAAAGTCTTGATACTCCAAATTGGATGCTTAGACTGCAGCCGAACGTAGACAAGGCAACGCCAAGAGGAATCGCAAAGCCCAACCAAGGCGGTAACACTTTGTCAGCCCAGACTACAGCAACAGCTGGTGCACCAGCCATTTCTGATATTGTTAATGCAGCCATGTACATTAAGTTCATGGAAACATAGAGCACAGTGATCAGAGGCACAGCGATTAAAATACTCCTGAGTATATTCACTTCTGGCTTCTTTATCTCTTCTGTAACAATGGCAGCAGACGTCCATCCATCGTAAGCCCATAATCCACTGTAAAAGGCCAGGGCTATATCACCAATAGAAGTGGTGGTACCATGGAATGGCTTTTCCAGAAGCTCTGTGTGACCAGTCCAAAGCCACCACGCTCCGCCAGCAATTACTACTATGCAGGCAACAACTTTGCAAACTGTGAATATGTTCTGCATTTTCACATACAGCTTCACACTTGTCAAATTGATGTACGTGATCAGTCCGAGAGCTAACATAGCTATCAGTTTCTTCAAATGACGCATCGATTCTTCGGGCAAATCACTTAGATAATGGGAAAAGGGTTGCACACTGTACTCAGCGAATGTCAACATGATCACTGCCACTTCAGCTGGCCTCAGCAGAACTACATAAACCCAGGAGCATATGAACGCTGGTATCTGACCAGCATATTCGTGCAAGGGAGAATAGGCTTCCAGGAAATAGGCATACTCGGCGCCTGATCGTGGAACCACTGTACTCAATTCGGCAAAGGCCAAAGCTCCGAGTAGAGATAGCATACCGCAACTGACCCAAACGAAGAGACAGAAACCCACTGATCCTGATCTTTCAAGGGCATTGGTGGGCGACACGAAGATTCCCGAACCTTGAAATAAAAAGATTAAACAATTGCATTAGAGGGTGATAGGAGTATACAAAAATGCTTTGAGAAAGTGTTAAGTTTAAAAATTGATTAGCAATCAGGGAGTCATGTCACTATATGTGAAACATAATCTCTGTTCATGTATAATGTAAATCTTTGTTTAACCCTTCGTGGGTGGGGTGATCTCGCGTCCTTATTCGGGTGGGGCGGTTCACTCGGTGCGCCAAGACGGAAAAAACTTGAGAAAAGTCTAATGGAGCAAGCTCTCTTGGGATACAATTATCAGAGTCAGAGGAGATAAAGTTGTGTGATAAAATAATGATGCAGTGACTTGAAAAAAACTTGTTTTATTATATAATCGCTTATCTCAAAGCCGTAAAATTGATATATTGGACGAGCTTCCTAATTAGCAAGTGGTATGATGATTTCAGTAATCAAAAGAATTATTATTGCAACGTAGTTATAATGCAATTAGTTGTAATTAACAAGACAATTTTTTCTGTTTCTTTTGTAAATTATCAACGGTCGCTGTCGTCAACAATTAAGTCATAAAAAATTGTTGCCGAATCAACACAGACAAAGGAAATTATATACCGTGGAGTTAAGAAACTGTCGCGTCTAGCTTATTCAGCAGCATAATCAGTATTGTACGTGTTGCCCAACCGCAAGTTTCACCGATATCGAAGGTATGCAGCAGATCGTTGATAATTTTATTTTCTTGGGGGAAAAATCATGTTTCGAAACTGTTTGCATTAACTTTACGTAGTACGCTCTAAATATGTATTTCGTTACACAGAAAAATTGTGGAAAAAAAATCGTCAAATAACCGTGTACTAATACTTAAAAATTTAAATTTACATTAATGTTCCAAGATTATATAAAATTCATTTATTTATTTTCAAGCGTTTTCAAACTTCAAACTTAGTCGTACAACTTACGACTTTAAATGCTTCTTTGGAGATCGCGGCGTTTGCGGACAAAATGAAAGGATGACAGATTTGTCAGTCTGGAAAAGTTGATCAAAATCAGCGAGATGTACTTGAGAAGGATGCCTCGTAATACTCATGCGTGTGGGTCAGCAATTAACCTTGATTAACCCTCTTGATTCCTAATCGTGTCAAACTAGTACGCATAATTACTGAAATGTTACGTCAGTTTTCATAATTACTCGCTTATATGGGCGCAAACACGGTGTCCGAACTGATTCTCTCGAACCGAGAAATAAATTGTCGACGAAAGACCACCGCCTGCATCGTATTTTTCTTTTTTGGCCCCAATAATCTTGATCGAACCAGATTCACCGGATTACACCGGCTAATCTACGATGTCACAGATAAAGAATCGGGGCTTTGTACTCGTGGACTCGGTGAATAGGGTTACCAAATCGATTGTGATCGTCACAGTGCTCCACGGGATAATTCAACACGATAACTCTTTTTAATCACCTGTACATTCCAAAAATGTAGTAAACAATCGAGCCAGTTTTTATTTTTACGCATGAGTACAAACTATGCTGTCCTAAAAGTTGCGTATAACGACGTTAATTTTGTTAGGATAAATGATGATGCTGTCTAGATTTCAAGCTCTCTGAACAAATTTTTTACTGTAAACATTTTTAACACTAAGCCTACCACTGCCGGTCAAATGACCGGTTTTATATTTTTTATTTCATAATTATGAAATTATGAAGATGCATACGTGGAAATTGATTCGATAAAATTCTGTATCCAATTACATATTGTTGTAAAGATTGCAGAAAATCTAAATAAATAGAATCTCGTCATTTTTGCAAACTAGAACATGTTAATCGCTTTTAGTGCACGGTAGGTTTAGTGTTAAGTGCTAAACGCTCAAGGTATTATAGCCCACGTGCACCGGAAGGTGTAACACGTGATCATGACATTAGAAAACGACTTTAATACTACTTAATGTTTAAATCGAGCTTATGCCAAGCTTAGTGGATATGAGAAATGCAACGAGTGTCTCCTATAAGGAACACGTGTACAATATGTATGATATGACTCCGTTGATACGAATTATTTCGGGATGATTTCGATCGGTGACGAAAATAAATTAGAATATCTATTTATATCTTTTGCCACAGGACAAATCGGCTAATAAAACGAACTGTAACTCTTCCTAGAAGAGATAATATATTTATTGAGAGCATTTATCTCGTGACGAAAATCCTACGACTTATACTCGGTATACACTGTATAGCATTCATCAGGCTAAACGCAACCCTTCGCCGCCGTGAGAATCTGTCGACGTTCTTTGACTCCCTATTAACAAGACCGTAATCGTTATTAGTGTAAAAGCCGAACCTTATTCAGATCCACACAATTATGCAATTACTGTTAACTGCTGTTGAACGCATCGCGCCGCAGACCTTCAAATATTACAATATTCTCGCTAATTAGTGCATTGAACCATGTGAACTGGCAAGATCAATGGCTCGGACCCTATCGAGCGGTTATCTACATCCAATATGTAGCTCGCCGATACATAAAAGAATGTTTACAATATTCCGTCGCGGTCAATAATATAATCGCATCGAACATAGAACAGAAAGACAGATGAACTATCCGCTGTGCAAGGCCGGCGAAAAGATTCGCGACTTCATTAGCGGATCATTCAATTTAAATTGTCTGGAGCTATAAAGCTGGGTTTCCTAAACGCGTCGCGATTTATACTTCATTCGTCGTAATTTGCAGAACGCAGCGGCGTTTTGGGAATCCTAGCTTTAGCAAGAACTTGTGTCGATCCTCGATCACTCACATTTGAACTGGTTCGGCAACACGTGCTTCAATCCAAATAATTGCTTTCGCACGCGCCACCGCGTAATTCGGTGTCGGATGCACCGCGTAACTCGAACGAGCGTCAAACATCGGTCAACGTACGTACAACATGTCGGTGTTTTTTACTAGAACATTTTTCACGAAATGCGTCCGCACACGGTCTAATCGTTTCTTTCGATTTCTTCACAGTTCGAACATTTTTAAGAGATCCATTTTCAACACATTCGTCGAATTAGATAATTTCGAAGAAAATTCGTTTATTTAATCGGTGGAGTTAAATATTCAGTCTGTATCACACTTTTAACACGTTCAGTGCCACGTGTACCGCCAATGGTACACGTTACACTATCCACTTAGGCCGCGCGTACCACTGGTGGTGCACGCTGACATATTTATTTGATGCGCTAGAAACATATATTTTATAGCAAGTTTAAGACTGTAGAATATATATTTCCTCCAAAAGAATGAGGCATTTGAAAAAATGAAGTATAGAACGGAGCACACAAGTTTGATTAACCAGTCGTCCTACGATTTATTTTACGGGTTCAACGATTAGAACTTATTTGTAGATGGTAATTTCCTAAAAAAGGAATAGTTGTGCATTAACAAAATCAAAATAGAATTTGATTTCACTTATAGGAAATCATTGACATACGTTTTTATTAGAATCTGTTCAGAATCTTCATAGTCGGACACGATATTGTAAGGCAAGGGGTTAAGTGTCGAGCAAAAACGGCTCGGCACGGAACGTGTTAAAAATTTCTGGAGCCATTGTTTTTGTTTCAACAATGCCAGAAGCCTTGAACTCTTTTTGCGTTCGTTTCTTATTTCGTGTGTTTGCAGCAGAAGGTTGTTTTACCCGTGTTTATGCAATGAGTACATTTTTACCGAGAGCTCGCTGTTCGAAAGCTCTCCAGTGAAATACCCGAAGAGCCTCCGTTATGTAAGTTCACATCATCGATAACACGGTGCAGAGCTCGAAACCTTCGGTAGCTGTATTAAGCGTGTTAGTAATCGCTCCGCTGAAACTTTGTAATCGTTTGCACAGTTTGAAAAACGAGATCGAGACAACCGAAGGAAGACGCTGGGAGTAGGAAGACCTTACGACACGCGCCGCGGATGGTCGAATTTCAATTTGCTGTATCAGCATTCCGGCGCCTAATCTGTCCGATAATTACCGTTTCAAAAAAGAAAGAATTCGCGACTGTGTGGCATCGGAAGTAACGCTCTGCCCCTAAAACGACTTTGTCTTTCACGAACCAACCGTTGTACGCAACTTTCTATGATAATACCACTTGAAATCAACGAATTCTGTTTCGCATTATGGAAAAATACATCCCAGAACACGAAGAAGTCAAATATTTAACAGTGTCTAGAAGTTGAAAATGATTTTTTTGCCCGGAGGAACGCGCGAAGGCCTGCAGCTTCTGACAAAAGCATGCTCGCGTCCACGGCGATTGTAATTTAAGAAATCGGAAGTGATTCGTTGCTATTCATCTAGCGCTTCTGGTGTTACAATCGAAAAGATTGCTCGAACCTAGCTCGTTTCTTACCGATCATGACAGCTAAAATGATGCTGACCGCGCTGAAGAGGCCCAGCTCCCGTTTCAGCGCGATCTTCCCGGCTCCGTTTTCCTGATCCTGTGCCATTTTCCGGGCTGCGTTCACGGGTGTAAATCACGAGGAACAGGGTGAACCGATGTTTTCGATCGAACGGGCACGATTCCGCAATTCAAAAGTCCATCTTTTGGACCAGCAAGCCGATTTTCTAGGCCGAGTTCGACCGGCGCTAATTCCGCGCGACGGAGACACGACGAATCGGCTGGCTTCCTCGAGCCAGATCGAAGACCGCGTGTGACGTTATCGGAAGATGTCCAGACCGAGACTGAAGTGTTAACGGGTCAGCTGGCCGCTTATTTTTACGGGCTCACAATGATTCCCCTGATAAGGGTACCCCGTACCCCGTGCAACGACAGTCGTTGCCAATATCTGTCACGATCGGTAGCCGAGACGTCGTCCACTAATTCTGAAGGGGGGACAGCCTGCGGAACCGATTCGAAAAGAGCCTAAGATAATGCTTCTTGTATACTAGGCGGATGGTACAGTCACGATGGTACACAGCTGACCGAATAGTTTTTAACGAGCGCCAAAAGATCTGTTTACGCCGAAAATTGCGGATCAAGGCGAAATCTTATAGCGAGCTGAGATCGGCGAGATTTTGACCACGAGTGTTTAGTATACTAATTAGAACAGCAGAGGATGCACGATTCGGATGGAACTGTCTTTTAAAGGTGAAGCGAAATCTCGGAAAATAAAATGTTGCCATTTCAGTAATCTGATGTGTTTACAATTAAAATGTTTCCATTTGAACGATCTGATATGAAATATTTTTTGGAGTTTAAACGTGTATTTAAAAGGTTTCTCGAGGAAACCCTAATGATTGGCAGAATCAATTCATTTTCAACTTATTATCTTTAATCCGAAAAATTCATACATATCATTTAAACGCGTTTTTACTATTTTCCAAGATTCAAAATAAAGTGGACTTATGGATTTTTGACAAATATCAGGTCGTTTATTAGTGTGAAACTTGACAAATGTGTTTGAAATTTGTGTTTTATTTGTCAAGTTTCATACTTAATGACCTGATACTTTACCTTACAGTCATTTCATAAAGAGTAATTATCAAGCGTCATTTTAGCTACTCAGTTATCCATGAACAATGAGTCACACTCTCCATCCTCAAACTATTGCTTCAAATAATGATTTATGGGAATTGTGAAAGTGCGTTTAAGGGCCATCAACATGGCGGACAATGGCGGAGTTCTAGAGTGCGTCATCATCCGGGAATTAGTCGAATATTTGGGAATGCGGTTCTGAGGTTTTCTCAAAAATGGGTAAATTCGATAAGATAACACAGTTGAAGCAATGGACAATATCTCTGTTGTTTCTGTCCTCTATCCCCAATGGTTTAACCGGGAAATTATATATTATTCGCGGTAATGGTGTGCGTCACTCTGGCTTATCAAACTCAGTTTCGCATGGCTGAACTGTAGGGCAAGGTTTAAAACCGAATACAATGATGTTTCCTGCAGTTTCGCGTGAGCGTATTGTTCGTAATATTTTATTTTTGAATTTATGAAATTTCGAACATCAAAATTTCTCATTCACTGCTACACGCTCTTCATCTGTTCGTCTTATTCCCCTGAATAATGCTGCTTTTGCTAAAACTTACAGGAAAATTATTATGTCACATCGCAAACAAGAAAGATATTTATACACTGAACTTTGATTTTAATTATCATATGCTTCCACAACGTTGAATTAACCCTTTGCACTCCGAATTATTTTTAAATTTTATTGCCAACAACTCATCCCTACTATTTTAAGTGTTTTATTACTTCAAAGGACAGTTCCTTGACTGCTATACCTATTTTGAAGAACTTTGTTTACTAATGATATTAAATATAACTCTCAAACTTTAATTGTTGTAATTTATATTTGCGCAACTTATATTTGTTTTTAACATTAAACCTACCGAGCCTAAAAGTATTTTCCCTTATAAAAATAACAAGATTGATTTTATTTAGACTTTGAGCGGCCCCTATTGTAATACGTGCTCTACAACCGGTTGTAGAATTGCCATTTCGTATGAAATCACTTTTATAATTTCAATAATTGTAAAATAAAAAATCTGGAACCGATCATTTTGACCGGTGGTGGTAGGTTTAGTGTCAACTAAAAAATAAGAAATTAAATAAATAAAGAGTAAGAACCAAATACATATAAAAACGCGTTACATTGACATTTTTCTTTCTCTGATGTCGAGTCACGCTCGACAAAAGAGTGCAAAGTATAGACAAAGTATACTTGTCTCTAATATTTACACATTTTTTAATGAACACCATTTACGATTTCAATCTCGGTTGAAGTATACATTCAAACAATCAAAGAAAAAGTATACCCATTATCGTACAGGTACGATATTCGCGAGTACTTTCTTGCATTACTATATATTTATGTCTTATAATCTAAAAAGCTAAGTAAGACGCGTATATCTATCGCGATAGTCAACTATCGATTAAGATTGTTGAAATTAAATTAGGATTACGATCGCAAATAAAGATTGTAAAATGCGCGATGTAATATCTGTTATCTCGACTGAAGATAATAAGTTAATGGAGCACCTAATAGCACACGTGCCTCCCCAATCCAAGAATATATATATTTTGGCATGTTCCGGTAAATAGATTTATTCCTGTGTTTATCTCGATAATGTTTCATCGTTTTTCGTATGCTGATTGCTCCTCGAATGGAACATTTGCTGCTAATGAGAATGGACCGACGTATTTCTGTCATTTCTATTTGATAGACCGTTTTGCATGTCGGTGTTGATTTACTTTGACAAATAATTTAGGTTAAGGTGTTATACACTGGACACGCGTGTATGTAGCCTATCGGCCAGCGCTTACCGTTTGATTAGCGATGGAAGATGAAAAGGAAAAGAAATGTGAGGACGAGGAGCCCGGTGAATTTTATTTCGAATCGGATCATCTAGCGTTGAAGGGGAACAAGGATTACACTACCCTTCTGAAAACGATTGTTATTCTGGAAGCTCAACGTGCACAGGCTATAGAAGATCTGGACAAACTACTGTCTATCCGTTCGAAAGCACTAAAGGATCCGATATCATTCGTAGCACAGATTCAGAATGGCAAACTTCCAGAATTACCAGGACCGCAGAAAATCGCAGAAATTCCTTACATCGACTGGTCGCAATATAACATAGCTGTACCAGATATGCGTATGAGGCCACAGACCAGGCATGGACATGTCTTGCCCAACGTGCAAACAAAGACCGAACAGGAAAATGGAAAGGTACATCGTCTTTTTATGTACTGAATATAAGCTACACTTCTGGTAATCTGTCTAATAAAATCTCCTGTTCGTAACGTTTAGATTCTAGTACGAGGACGCGCTTTCGACGAAAGCAAACCCGAAACGTTTAATCAATTGTGGACGGTGGAGGAACAGAAAAGATTAGAAGAATTGCTGATAGAATATCCACCGGAAGAAGTAGAAATGAGACGGTGGACCAAAATAGCTAATGCTTTAGGTATATTCTCTATGAAGATTCCTTTTTTCATTGTGTTATTTCAATTCTTTTTTGTTCGATAGGCAATAGAACACCGAAACAAGTTTCTAGTAGAGTTCAAAAGTACTTTATTAAACTGTTGAGAGCTGGGCTGCCTATTCCTGGTCGTGGTCCTAAAATGAAATTGGATGCTAAGAAAGGTATAGGTCACAGGCATCAACGTGCTAACTATTCCCTGTTCAGAAGATCTACATTTTTCCCGCATCAAGATATGTCTTTCACAATGCCTGACGAGAGTAAAGAACAAACAGTTACAGAGGAATCTGTATGTATTCATTCAATTGTATACTGTAATGGTAAAGTAAATCGCAATAAGTATGGGACTATAATCAATGTCTACAGGAGGATGATGCTGGGAACAGTATTATTGAAGATAATCCTGAGCTGAGGCACATAGATTTGTTGAGGCAAGTGAAAATCGAGAAAGAGGAGAGTTCATCTGCAGCATACAAACACGTTGGATACAAGGTACATAAATTATTAATTTATTAATAATTACAGATATTTATTTAATGGACAATTACATTTGTTTATAGTGTGCATTGTGCGGGGAAGAGCCTTTAACAGGTACAAGGTGGCATTGCACCGAATGCCAAGATGGAATGGATTTATGCAGTGATTGTGCGGTAGCACAGCTGGAAGCTGAAAAACCATTACACGACCCGTTACACAGACTGATTTCCTTAAAACCGCCACAGTATAGTAGAAGTTATGACTTAGATTACTTTCCGCAAAGTTTTAGCAATTCCTCATACAATTACTTAGATCCGAATTTTTTACCTGAATAGCAATTATTTTGTCAGTTTTCTAACTTTCTTATTGTTTTTACGAAGGCAGCGCTGTAAATAATACAATAATAAAGTGATGACAAATATGTCCGTAATCACACGTGTACAATCCTTGATTGTTCCATTTCTACTCTGTTCGATTCGACGATTTTGTTGTTTTCAAATTTTAAAGCAATTTTTTCTTTGTACTTGTCAAGCGTGCCGTTTTTTATATTTTCTCGAATGAGTTTAAAGAATTCCAGATGCTGATGAACGTTGTGTCTGGAAATGAAATTTTGTATAGCAGACAGCATAAGAAAACACGTAAATACATGGAGAAGTACTCACATCATTAATAATACTCCCAGAAGCAATTCTTTGGTGTTTTGTAAATGGTGTATGTAAGCTCTAGTGTGATTTTTGCATGTAAGACATTCACAGTGGGAGCATATCGGAGAAAAGTCATCCTTATACCTACCGCAAAATGATAATTAGTACAAAATTGTAATAGTTTATAAATTCAATTAATATATTCGTTTACTGGCATTACCTTTTCTCTTTGAACGATATTGTATGTGATATGTTATTACAGGTATTGTGATCACACAAAAACGTTACAGCTTCTGCATTCTGTGCAGTTACATAAGGATACGATGTATCAAATATATCTACACCTAATTCGATAAGGTTTAATACTGTTAGTGGATTCCAGCATCCCATTGACACCTTCATTTTTTCATTTGGCAAGAGGCTCTAAAATAATTACTGTTATCATTTCATCATTTATATAAGAAAATCTCTCACTTACAATAGTTTGTTTTACTATCTCCGCAATTGTCTCTGGTAAAATATTTTGTACATCTGGTCCATTGTTATGTAATCCATCTATTACATATCCTATCACAGGTTTGTCTTTTAAATAATCAATTGATTCTAATCTAGCATCTACATCATAGCCACCTTCAACAGCAGCTAATAATCCTATTGACTTCAAATTTTCAGACTCGCTATGTCTAGATAAACATTGTTCAAACATTGTATTACTACGATACACGGCTTTCTTAGCTCTTTTTCTGGTACTATTGATGTTAGTGTCTCCGTCGCATAAAGCAACATAGCAATCTGGTTTAAATATTTCGACCATATCCATATAAGCATCTGCTGACATTATACGTCTTCCACCTCTCGACCACACAGCAACGGTATCAAGCTTCTGAAAGCCTGACCGTGTTAAGACAGCTGGATCGGTAATTGAAAGAAAATTTATGTGTTTCTGAAAGAAAATCATTAATCATCAATTTATTATAGAATAAAAATTTTATCCAAGTAAAAAAAGTTTGTTTCAACTTGATAAGTAGACAGCGGATTTTATGCGTTTATGACAAAAATGAGTAGGTGTAATTTGATAAAGTAAAACCATTAGAAAAATTTAGATATACTGTTACATTATTTTCAATCTATTGAACATATTAAGAAAGAAAATGAACTTCCGCTTCACTCCAGTTTGTTGCAATCCAAGTACAAAGTTTTGATTTTGCATAAAGATTATCGCAAAACTGAGTGGTTGAAATTCAAAATTGTTGGAAAGTTTTAAAAATTAAAGATGTCAATATATGATTTCTCCTCTATTAGAATCATTAAGGGAAGAAATAACATAAATTGCATGAAGATCTGCAGTCTAGTCAGGACACAAGAATGTGTTGTAGAAAATTTGGAATAATTAACAAACCTGCATACTAACAAAATCTGCGAAACTAATACCAATTTCTTCCAATGCTTCACACATTAGCATGGTTGAAGGTAATGAAACAGACAGAAATTGTGGTTCCGTGGTGACCATTTCGAAAACTTCATTGGTTAAGTGCGGCACAACGCCTCCCTGTATGAAAATTAATTATTAGGAAAGTATTATTTATTTCCAATTTAATATGATTTGATAATTACTTTCGTATAAATCAGAGGAAGTGGAGTTTCAAAGCAAAGCGTAGGATTCCTTGCGAAATCTGTTAACGTGCCAACACGAGCGGCACAAACATTTGTAGAGTTGGTAAAGAATTTCATGTTAATTGATATTACTACACATAATTTGTACTATAAACTGGTTTAATTAAGTATTCCTCTGCAACCCACTAGAAATACTCCATTGTTCTATTCACTATAACCTCACTAATTGCCACATGGCTATTTATATATTTAGGACATTATAGGATTTAAATCTTAGACACAGACAAGGTTAGTATAGACATTACATCTTATGGGCTTTTCTGTCTAGGCCTCGGGAGGCTCTATGTTACCGATAGTTTGGTAATATAGAGGTGCTAGCTGGTTTATCCATCGGCTGCCGCAGCACAAGCGAGGTATAGCAGCATAGCAGTGGACTGATATCTAATATAGTCATAGACATGTAGTCTATAGATATAGTTGTTTATATTTACCTGTGACCATAGTACGCAACAGAGTTGCCAGCTTAAAGCCCCCCCACCACTCTACCGGCACTGGGAAAGAGAGTAAAATACAAATATTTTATGTATAAATCGACAATAAATAAATAAAGACAATATAATAAAGAAACGTATTTGCGTACATATTTATTTAACCACCAGTTTCTCCCGAACGTCTGACTTACCGTTGATTGCACTACCGATTTTCGTGCCACTTCCTTCAATATCATGTTCTCCTAATACAAATCCAATTTTCGAGATATTCGAAAATTTTCGCCAATTTTCAACCGTCTAACTTGTCGTCGAGTTGCACCACTGAATTTCGTGCCATCTCCTTGCACATCATGTTCTCCTAATACAAAAGTCTAGTTTCAAAAAATTTTCGAAAACCTAAAAAAATTGAGTTTTGTATTAGGAGAACATGATATCGAAGGAGGTGGCACGAAATTCAGAGGTGCAACTCAACGGCAAGTCAGATGATCGAAAATTGCCGAAAAATTTCGAAAACACCGAAAATTGAATTTGTATTAGGAGAACATGATATCGAAGGAGGTGGCACGAGGTTCAGTTATGCAACTCAACGACAAGTCAGACGGTCGAAAAATGGCGGGAAATTTTTGAAAATCTCGGAGATTGAGTTTTGTATTAGGAGAACATGATAACTATGTAATAATTGAAAAACACAATTCTCTGTGTTGCTTGTTAGGCGAAATTGTTCGGATACTTGAACGTCCTGTCACTCGAATATTTTGGTCTGACGATCCAGATTCTATTGTACTAGTTTTTATTTACATCACTCCCGACATAACCGTCTTCCCTATACAAGGTTGTTTCGTTTACATCTCGACGTCGGCTAACAGAGACCAACCATACCGAGAAACATGTATTCAACGAATTCCTTTCTTTCGTTTCCCCCGATAGACGAAGCAAGTTAAACAAAGAGATCAAGTAAATAAAAAACGCGTATTCTCTTCCGTAACGAGGGCAGCCCCAGTTTGTTTTATAATCAGGTCGCAAACGGCCAAGTTAATTTCTGCCGGAATTAAAGAAATTAGGAGTTTACGCTTCGCTAGTACCGGAACTCTCGGTACGCGATTGTAATACCTAATGCTTTGCCGCGGGAAAATCGATTAAAATGATCACAGAGCACTTCCACCGCCTTTTACCAATCGTTCTTCACCGTTAAATTAGCCTGGACATTAATTCCCTATGACCTTCTCGTTCGTTTTACTCCGAGAGCCAATCGAGTCGGTCCTAGCAAACGGATTAACAGAAATGTCTGAAAATCGACTAAGAAACCGTGCAACCGTAGGCGACAAAAAGTTGTTTTAACCTGCCGCGTTTCTCGATTACGACCGTGTGATTGGGATTAAACATATAAAGTGTTTCGCAAAAAAAGCTTTTATTTACATTTCTTGTTCCTCGTTCGTTAGCGCTATTAGTTAATCTAAAATTGCAATTGAAATCCCACGAAAAAAAGTCGATCGCATTCACATTGATCACGTCTGCCGTGTGGAATGTTTTTCTTTTCACATAATAAATACAGCTTTTTTCCATTTCTTCACATAAATTAAAAATGAGTCTTGCATTTACAACTGAGAACGATGTTACAAGTGTGTGTGTGTGTGTGTGTGTGTGTGTGTGTGTGTGTGTGTGTGTGTGTGTATATATTGTCGAGAGAACGAACACGGTGACTCTGATGAGCGCCACTATTGGATCTCACACGTCTTCGGTGCAGCAGTACGAAAATAGCGAACTTTCAGATCCGAAGGATTGAAATTTTCCTACGAGACTCGCAACAATAAAAATCGGTCATCTCACAACCTAATACCGGTTTCGCTCGTCTCTGTTATTACCCGCAGTGATCAGTGACTTCGTGTTCGATTCAGTTTGATTCCGTTTCTCGTGTACTTTCGTTTCTTGATATAACACATGTACAATACTTTTTTTTCGGATACATGTAAAAGCTATGCCGAAACTACTAATGCTCAGGAACGCAGCCCGTTTATTAAGAATGACAAATTCTTATCGACTCAGTCGCAATCTTACACGTCCTCGCAGAGTCACTGCGTTCGTTCCGCCAATTCTATGTACGACGCCGTGTACATGCACGCCTCGTACATTGGTAAACGTGTGTTTTTGTACGTGTGAATCCCATGGGGTGGGTGCGTATTGGATAGAACCTGCACGAATTCTATCGCAACGATATTTAATAATATCTACTCACGACGAGCCCGTATACCTTATTTACAATGTCCATATAAACATATACACTGCGCTTTACCGCTTAAACCTATTATCGATATACGAAGTTGAAGAAGGTAGAAAGTACTATTTTGTACCTTAGGTTCTGAGGGATAAAAAAAACAATAGAACAATTAGACGTACAGAACGATTCTGACCGAACCACATCGACGTAAACGTTCACGTAGCAGCCTCTACGTATATGTACCTCTCTGTAGGCTTCTGCTAAAATCAAATATACATTTCGTAATAATCCTGATCGTTCTCGGTCAACGAACTCATCGATTTCAAAACCATTCGCATGCAGGTTACCATGATAATTTCGAAATGAGCTGAGCGTGTGAGCTTTATAAAGCTTACGTACATACATGTACGTAATCCAGTTTCGATTTCGAGGGGAACGTCGACGTCATCGGTCCTGGCAACGAAAGATCGGAGTTAAAAGTAAACTGTAAAAAGAGAAATGAAAAAGTAGGATCTAGGGGAACGGGGGAGTGGTTTAAAACAAACTAATGCTGGCCTGTGTGCGAAGATCAATCCTTCGTGGTCTCCGACGCGGAGAGGAAACATCGTTACGTGGTTGATCGCTCGACATATTGAACTCGTTTAACAGAAATCGTTGATATCCGTCCCTACGAGCGAACGCGAGTAGTAGCTCCTAAGTGGCTACCCGACGTAACTTAATATATATATATATATATATATATATATATATATATATGTATATATTTAACAGGGAATCCTTAATCGAGCCTTAATCGCTAAATAAATCTTACAATTGGACTGAGTGATAAATTATTATCGACTGTACAACGCCGTAGTCTTTTTCTTCTTCTCCTCCATTGTTTTCTTTTTGTTTGTTTTTGCTAGTTCACTCTTCCCATTTCGTCGTTTCTTGCCGTTTCCGGGATTTCGCAGCGTCCGAATCGCAGAACAGACGACGACTCTCCATAGTACGCGTCTGCTTCGTTTTATCTTTTGGACCACGTGAATGTGTGTTTCCGCCTCGTTATTTTTTTCTTTTCCTTATTTTTTCTTTTATTCTCTGTTCATTACAAAATATACTTCTTCCTGTCGATCGCGATCAGCGGTCTAGTGGGATCTCGAGGAAGATGACATGTGTATCGGTGTGCAAGCGCTTCTGCACGGTTTTTCATCACTCGGAACAACTCAACGAACAGGATAGGAGTACACCAGGACACTATCCACGAAGTGTCCGTGTCATTAAATCATTCCAAGTCCGACCGGGCCGCAGCCTTTGCCAGGAGAACAAGTAGGAAGTTACTGGCAAGAAATTAGACGAGATAGAACTCTATTCGTTCGGCACATGATCATCTTACAAACATTTCAAGTCGTTCGGATTTTTCTGTAGAGGAGGAATGAGCGATGCAACCGGAAGTAGACGGATTTGGCGTCTAAATAATTATTTAAGATTGCAGATTAGACCGATATTTTAAGAAAGTGCGACCAAATAAATAATTTTTTCAATGGTAATGGTCTTTGTGGATACAAAACAAATAAAAGCAGTATTGAATTCTATCGAACTTTGCGTTTTAGTATTTTCTGAAAATTTTTATAAGCAACATAAATGCATAAAACTCCGCAGTCTATAATTTATGCTCGTAGATTACATCCACTTATGTGCATAGGTAATACATCAATTTTGTTTAATTTTAATCGCTGGAGTGCGGTTTCGATGCCTTCATAACAACAATCCACACAATCTAAGAATATTGTTCTGTCACTTGTCAAACTTATTAA
Organism: Lasioglossum oenotherae; assembly: GCA_028455765.1. Classification (NCBI taxonomy): domain Eukaryota; kingdom Metazoa; phylum Arthropoda; class Insecta; order Hymenoptera; family Halictidae; genus Lasioglossum; species Lasioglossum oenotherae. Next base: position 655,075 of record CM052294.1, on the reverse strand, counting down.
GAGAAGTACATTCGTAAAGTAAATACGCAATCTATTGATCACCAACCGAATATTCCATGCAGAAGGAATCTAATTCCATGGAGTGTTTCAGGAAACGTTATCGTAAATAATAACCTAAGAAAATGGTGTTCTACAGTTTCCATGCACTTTAAGGCGTAGAATCACCTGCTCTTCGGCCACATCGCTCATCGCGTGACGTTCTGCCTTCAACAGAGTACACGATTTCGGAATTTCCGGTATTCGTAGAACTTCTGCGTGCTTTTATCGAGCGCGCAGATTTGGTTTTCATTTACATACGATTTCGATTAATTGTAGAACGGTCGTCCGGACAAATAGAATCCTATCGGGTCTGAGAATAGCACCGTGCATTTTCACAAATCACATTGGCGCACCGATACGTTCCACAGCCGAGTTTCTTACTACTCGAAGGAAGGAAAAACGAAAGAAAGCATGTCTCCTATAGGTCTCTCGCGAGAGATACAGCATTCATTAATCACATGAACCTTAATAAGTACCAAGTGCCTAATATAAGGTCAAGAATTCGAGATACCCTGAACTACCCACGTAACAGGTAGAGGAACTCAAACGCGAGTTCGCCGTATACTTTTTTTTCTCGTTTTCTTCTTCATCATCGTCATCGTCTTCTCCCTCTCCTTCTTCTTCTTCTTCGCTTAATTGAGAACGTCAAATAAATATCGATGCCATACGGCCAAGGATTCGTCGGCTCGGACGTGGATGCGAAGCAGGAGAATGCGAATGGCAAGTAGGTATCTATACACAGGACATATCTTACATAGAATAAGATAAAATTAGTTCAAGGTTTTTAGACCGTAGTCGCGACAGCCTGGAACATCCTATTTATTTCGTTGACGAGAGTGGCACAAGCATCTGCAACAAACTGAAACAACAGGCATTCAGTGATTTTGACCTCTCGCAAAATGTTCTGGGTCATTGCATGCCAAATCGATCACTTTTTGCAGGCACCATCGTCGATTTTGTTCTAAATGAGATATGTTGTAGTCCATGTGAAATTAGGGGGGGGGGGATGAACAACACCTTTTTTATCATGGCTTCTTTTATAGATATTAGTTTTTATAGGAATCATATATGTTCTACAAAAAAGCTATTTTCACGACAAATAGTTCCCGAGATAAAAATTCGTAAGCGAGGCACGTATTCGCCAAAATGGGCAAAAATTGAAAACTTTGACGGCCTGCCATTTCTAAAAAATTTCGAAACCGGCTAAATGATGACTTAAATCCCCCCTAATTTCATACAGACTGCAACATATTTCATTTAGAACAAAATCGACGATGGTGCCTGCAAAAAATGATCGAGTTGGCATGGAATGACTCTCTACAAATTGCACTACCATTTTGAAAACTGGTTTTTTTTCTTCCAGTTATGAATGAAATTATATCTCGGATAAAAATAAATATAAATAGCAAATGAACAAGATATACATATTAATTGTTTAAATGGCAGCGTAACTTGTGGTTCGGGCAGTGTAGGATTTCTATTAGAATACTACTATTCTATTATACTTTATCTCACGATCGTTTCTCGATTCTTTTATCCAACAAAAAGTTCTACGGCTGTTCGAGGCAAAATGAAAATGATCTTTTCTCCGTTACTGTAAAAATGGCGTAACTTTTCAAAGACCAATTAACACTTCAACTTCTTTTTATTTCTCAGCTCATAATCACCGCTTCCCTACTCTTTCAGAACTGCTACTCTAAATCGGAAGAAACCGCATTATCTCCCATCATCATTAAGCTACAAAATCCTCGAAACTATAGTCCCCGGTCTTCTCGTAGGAGCGGGAGCCGCGCTCACTAATTCATTGTTTCTATTAAATTATATTCGCCGCTTCGGGGAACTTTAGATCCCTCGGTTTTAAGTCAATTTTCTTTTTTATCAACTTCCATGGTAAGATAAAACGGTTGCGGGAACTTCTACAGGGGTCGTAAAGAAATGGAACGCGTAACTTTTTTAACGTCGCCGTTCCATCAATTAGAGGATCGTCTGAATGGCAATATCCTTTTTCGAGAAAAAGTCATGGGAATTATGAAACTATGCGGGTTAGAAATGTTCTGCAACTGTTACGCGAACGGTGTTCTTAAAAAAAAAACCGATACCGAAAGTGTCATAAAGGAACATGAACAAATTCAGCTAAAATTTTATATGGATTACATATCTTACTTAGTTTTCATGATAACAGAAATTGATTAACTGTCGTGACTTCATCGCTGTTGGTAAAACTGTTTAGAATATTAATTTCTACAGCTTTAAAGGAATTCAGGAATAGTCTATGAAAAATGTTTCTCGTTTTGAATGAATTTCGCTTATTCGAGCAGTGTCGCTCGATTCTGTCCCTTGAGCGGTAGCGAGTAAGAGTGAGTACTTAGGTGCGCGAACTCACCGAGTCAACGATGGAACAATATCGCTATCTGGTGACGGGATCGGCCAGACTTTACGTGTTGTTGTACAGCTGATGGTGAGTCGGATGCTGACTCGGGTGTGGATGTTGCAGCGAGTGTTGATGCTGACTCGGATGTGGGTGTTGTAGCGAGTGTTGATGCTGGTGTTGATGGGGGTGCGGATGGGAGTGTTGATGCTGCAGGGCCGGATGTCTCGCGTTGAATCTCACGCTGCCAGCCAGCGAGCTTCCTCTGCCATGGGTGCCAACCACGCTGGGCGTATCGGACAGTTCGTCGTCTTCTGCTCCGAGGCTTCGGAACCTGACGAACCCGTCCTCGGCGACCAGCATCGTCGATCCCGTGGTTGGCGTCTGCTCGTGCATCCCCTGCACAGGTGTATGCCGGCCCCTGCTCTCGGAACTCCTCAACGTCTGTATCCCATTGCCGTGTCGGTTTAACGAGCCGCGACCTTCGTGCGGGAAATGGCCCATGGTGCCTGACTTGCGAATGGAATGTCTCTCGAAAGTACCTGCGACAATGACAATGCTTAGCATACCGTTCCACCTTTGTGCCTCGCGAAACAACTGGACGACCTTTCTTCTTTCGTTTTTCCTCGTTCTCCTAGACGGCTCATTTTCTCGTTGTCAGGGTAATCTCAATTACTGCGGAATAATTGTTAGAGTCTACGGAACCTAGAGTCAGAGTCCTATTAGCCTACAGTCTCGGTCAGTGTTCAGCAAACTGCGGCTCGCGAGCCACGTGCGACTCTTTGGCTACTTGAGTGTGACTCCTCCACGAATGACGTGTTTAAAATTAATCTATTTTATTTTAATCTAAAAGTATCTAAATTTCAATTTGATTCTAGTTCTATTCAGTGTACCAGTTTCAACCGACTTCTAAAAACGGTTCTCGTTAAGACGGCTAATATTTGGGACTCTTTTGACTAGTGAGTTTGCCGACGACTGGTCCAAGTTAACAATATTGACTACAACAACAGACTATTTCCCGTATGATAAAGAAGTCAATCCAGACAACTAGACTGCGGATCTTATGCTTTTTTAAATTAAGACTACCGGTACATTATTTACAACCGAGTACGATCACTATGAAAAGAAATTAATTTCTATATAATTTCCTTTTCGTAACGATCTAGTTATTGTCAAACGGCTCGGAGCAATGGCAGGCCGATCTGCAGGTTCGAAGACGACGAGAAACGCTTATGTCGCGGTTTTCAATATTGTTAGCCAGGTAGTCAGCATTTCAAGCACCTCTCAAAACACGAGAAAGTAGAACGACACATTGTTTCATGCGACCTAATTTGATGCTTCACGTTCTGCGATCAAACGATTCAAGTATTTGAATATCTCTGTGCAAACATCTTGTCCGCGCAATTCTGCCCCGAATCATGCAAAAACACATAATGGAGTGTGCTTCCTTTATGTTCATAGAAGCTATCGATTCGATGCGGACTCGATAAGGTGTCTATATTCGACCAGACTTTGCAACGTTAAAACTGTCTCGTACGAGACATGCTAGATTTTATCGGTGGTTCGATTTTTCAACCATCTTTCGAACTTCATTGTTTAATCATATTGCAATTCGTAATGCATATAGTTGTGAGAGTATCTAAATCTGATTACCAAAGAGAGAAAAATACAATTGTTAACGATTTAAAAAATCGTTGTCCTCAAAAGGTTAGACTCTATCGGTTTCAGTGCTGATCTTTAATCAGTGCTGAAGCATCATAGTCCGGTCAATGAATGCTCGTAAAGGGGGTGTAGAGGGAAATGGAAGGAACACAATTATTAACTTTGGGACTTTGTTTGGACTAGTTAGCGTTAGAGGTGAGCGGAGTACAGGGGGGCACGTAGAAGGTCCCCTTTTTCGGTTTTCCGCTTATATTTCGGAAATTACATGTCCTAGCGATAAGACCATTCTATGCAAAATTAAAGCTGACAAAATGTGCCATAAGATTGACTGCATTCAGTTTTTCGCTATCTCACATAGTTTCCGAGATATCCGCGCTCAAGGTTCACTAATTGTGAAAAAGAAATATTTGTTTCACGTTTTTTACCTTATTTGATTAGCTAACTCTTCAGCACAATTGGTGAACTTTGAGCGCGAATATCTCGGAAACTATGCAAGATAGCGAAATCGAGTCAATCTTATGGCACATTTTGTCAGCTTTAATTTTGTATAGAATGATCTTATCGCTAGTACGCATAGTTTTTCGAGATATAAGCGGAAAACCGAAAAAGGGGACCTTCTACGTGCCCCCTGTACTCCGCTCACCTCTTAGGAGTTGGGACTTTTAGTATGTTTAGTTCCTAACTAGTCCAAACAAAGTCCCAAAGCGAAAAATTGTGTTCCTTCCATTTCCCTCTACAACTTTTCTTTGACTGGACTATCAGAGAAGCTCTATATTTTCTATTTCCGATTCTTTTTCGCAAGAGCCACCCTTAGATCAGCGGGGTGTATGCACACAGTCCACCGAAGAATTTCATATCGCGATACCGCAAGGACTATAGCGAGCCGTCTAGGAGGAGAGGTTGATTTAGGTCGGTTGGGTCGATACCTGATATGTTCAAATGCTCGGGTAGCGTGTTCAGCGGGAAGCTATCGTCGTAAACCTGTTTCCCGGTTCTCATCGTGTAATTCTGGATCGCCTGGTTGGTGCTGCAGATAGCCGGATAGAGCACGTCGTCCATGTTCTCCGTGGACGTGGAGCTGCCGCACGGGAACAGTGCGAACCCGGAGTGGACGGTGTGCTGTTGCAGCTGCTTCTCCCTGAGGGGATACTGCGACAGGCTGGCGACCCAGGCTAGAAGTCCGCAAACGGCTAGCTCAAGGAGTCTGACAGAGAACTGCCAGCCCCACCAGAGCCAGGGGTAGGATTGCGGTCGTTCTTGAACGTTGCCGAAGATGCCGTACAGTTGCACGAAGCCCATCAGTATGAAGAATAATGCGGTGGCGATGCTGGTGGTGATGGCAGTGCTCAAGGCCACGGTGGTGGGATCAGCGCCAACAATGTGATTGGCACCGGCAGCTTTGTTGCTGGCCACGTGGATCTGCGAGCGCACCACCCGGTAGACATACATGTAGCCTAGGCCTAGGGTGACGCAGACGATGATGTAGATGCACTGGCAGATCAGCGGCAGGATCTTCGCCTCGTCCTGGTAGCCTAGCACGTGGGTGGACACGTGCAGGGAGACGCAGAGGACGATGTGCACCGTGGAGGATAGCACCAGTGCAGCTGGCGAGAGGAATTTATTGTTCAATGGCGGCGCCTCCGAGCAACGGGCCAGGTAGAGCACCAGGGTGGCAAACGCGGTGGACAGCAGAGGCGCGGGCAGATACATCAACACCCGGGACAGAGGCTCTGGCAGTGAGTGGCCTAGGTTGTACGCGTCGTAGAAAAGATGGAAGCACCTCAGGGTGCAAACGGTGGTGAGCAGTAGGTGGACCGTGAGGAAGTAAGATTGGGTGAGGAGGTTGGTCGCCTCGTTGAAGCGGACGATCTTGTAGATCGAGTAGAGGGCCATCAGGGTGAACATGATCGCTGCGACGTAGACGTGCAGGGACCAGGCTATCCGCCACGTGGACTCCAACGGATGCGGATTGACCTGGGGCACGTTGCGGTCGTTGTCCTCGTTGGGTCTCTTCGGTGCGGGGGCGGGCGGTTGCGGCTGAGGGTACGGTAGCCTTTCGGTGTCGATGATCTCAATGTTCTCCGTCTTGTAGCCGTTCTCGTTCCTGAGCCCGTGATAGCCGTCGTCGTCGTGCCGCCTCGTGTTCGGCAGGTTGAAGATCGTCGGTTGGGTCACGGACCTCGAAGAGTCCAGCGTGCTAGACGGCCTGGTGGTTGTACTGGCCGCGGTGGTCATCTTCTCGGTGGTGGGCATCACCGGCGCGTTCTGCGCCGGGATCTTCGTGGGCAACGGCTTCAGCAGGATATCTGGGATGTCCTGCTTCCGGCCATTGCTACCCGACAGTATCCTGGATATACTAGGATAGTGAAGCGTAGGCACGAACTCGTTGGTGTTGTTCCTCCTGTCCAGCTCGCTGGACTCTGCCAGATTCTGCTCCTTGCTGGGCGTGTTCAGAGGTTTATTTCTGGAGTGAGAGTGTCGTTCTGGGATCTGGGTGGGACCTTGAAGATCCGGGGGCCTGATGGGTATCCTCTCGTGAGCCGGCGTGCCGCTTGGCGGTGGCACCGGCCTCTTCGGGCCCGAATGACCATCGTGGTTCGTTCCTCTTAAAGTAGGTTTGTCTGCGAACGGGTGCAGATAATCTGGCGGTAGGGGCGGGGTGAAAAGGGCGCGGGACGGGGGCGCATAAGAGGGTAGCTCGCGGAACACTGGGGACACCGTCGCTCTAGGAACAGGATACCTTATAGGCGGCATCGACGGGCTGGCCGTTGTGGTGGTGGTCGTGGTGGTCAGTGACGACGGCACCGTCGACAAGGTGGTGCTGGCCGACACCTGGGCATCGTAGGCGGGCACGCTGCGCTTCGTTGTCGCCGAGCTGTGCGCCACCTTGCTGAATATCGCTGCTAGCTTCTTCTCTAGCGCGGTGTTGTCCAGATTGAAGATGGGACTGTTAGGCCCGCCGTCGCCACTCCCTATGCAAACTGTCGAGCGGCACGCCGTCATCAGCAGCACCGTGGCCAGGGTGACGATCGAACGCATCGTCGGGGTCATGATGACGCTCGGCAGTAGAAGCTGGACCACGACGGAGAATCGTTCGACTCAACCGAGCATCGGTTCATTCCATAACCGATGGCGGAGAAAGCGAGCACCTCGGCTAGTTCGCGAACTATCGCGGTGGAGAGTATTCTAATTGACGTAAGGACACTTGTGGGGACCTGTCGAATACCGTTCGCGAACAAATCCCGGGGATTAAGCCTCTTCTTCTTCGTCGTCGTCGTCGTCTCCCCCGCTCGGTATCAACCACTACTCGAGTCTCTTCGCCGTAGATATCGGAGGAGTCAGATATTACATTCCTAAATGTAACAGTTTAGTCTACGTTGTTCCTCTTGAATCCCTGTTGCGGGCCGGTTCCGCTTATCATCGGCATCTGTTGCATTTCCCTTCGGCAACTGAACCGCGTTATCACTGGCCTGATATCTTTGGTCGATTCCCTTCGGGTCTTCGACCCGCTCGAATTCCCGTCGAACGATTCGGATTCCGGCGTCTGTCTATCTCGACTTTAACCGCAGCCGATGTCTATCTACATTTTCCGGAGTATCTCCGGGTAGCAGCGAACAAGTCCGCCGATGTAGACGTCCGATCTACCCGATTCTCTTCGCTGCTCTCGGTGGTGATCCAGGACACGGTGCGCGGCACGGCGATTGGGTTCTGTTTCCCTCGGACACGAAACAACTATTTCCGGCTCGGCTGGCGTACGTCCATTATATCATCGTGATTCAATAAACCGAGGATTACTTCGCCGGCGTAACGGTGTTACCGGCTACCTTATCCCTGGCAGACTCGATTTAAAAGCTATCTACTTTCACGGACGACGAAACATCGGCGTGGTGCTTGTTGCTGGCCGAGCTTAATCCGATATCATCATTGCTCGAAGCCATCCCAGATTCGCGGGAGCCTCGGGCGAAACCTGAATTCCTGAGGGTACATTTAATGTCTGGAATCAGTCTGAAGTAGTTCCTTCTGGATGGGATGCCTCCGTGGTTACACCGCGTCCATTCATTTCACCCGGAGAACGTGTGCGCGGCTCCCACTTCACAGACTCTCTCCTCTCCTCTCTCGCTGCACCCTTCTCTTCCTTCTTCTTCGTCGTCTTTTTCTTCCCTCTATCCTTCTTCTCCCGTTTCACTCCCGCCTCCTCTTCTCACAGCCCTCCTCGTCCAACGCCCCGTAACACGGTTACCGGAACACCTGTGAAAAATGTTTCTTGTTAATTCCTTGCTTGTCCTGCCAGGTGATTGGTCGAAGAACAACGACGCGAACGATCGGGGAAATTGTGCGCAGGAAGGGGAACAAGCGCGGGACACCAGCGATTGATGAATCGGGACTCCAAACTGATCCCTCGGTTGACAGTCCGACTGCTACGCCGATTGAGCCGTCAGAGATTGCCGGGATTGTTGTCCCGATCGCCGCGAATAATGAACACGCGCGAAACGCTCTTTTTTCATGACGAAGGGAATTTATCGCATCAACCTGGCCACACACGAGTCTTCCACCGTGCAAACGTGACGTGAAAGGAGACGACGCTTAATTTCTAGACATTTTACCAATCAGTTTATCGCACAAGTCGATCTTCTCAAATGACCGAACGCAATCTTACTTACAATTACTTTGAAATATTCTTGTTTTGAAGAGAGTGTATTGGGGTCTTCTTCAACCCGTTCGCATTTTACATATGCCGCAAAAATGGCCAGTTGGTGGAGTATAAAAATGTTATTATGTATATTCTAAAGATGCATGTTGCTGTACGGCGAATCACTGCCATCGGAAATGAATATGTGCAAGATAACTGTTGGGAGAAATAACCGGGGAGTTCTAAATGGAGGGAGCGAGTATCTAAGTTGGTCGAACTATCGATTTCCTTAAAATGTGCATCGAATTCGTTGGGAAATATAGAGCCCGTTGCGTATCGAAAATATTATATAATGGCCTAACAAATCCAGCTATAGTGCAGACTTTAATAGACGTTGAACGCGACAGCGGCATTTTTAACAGTAATAAAATGCAACACCTGGCGAGATTAATTACGCCAGCAAAATGTTTAAACACCCGTCATGAACATGTGTTTTATGTATGTTATGTATGTATGTCGCGGAATGACTCCATCCTTCAACTTCAAAGAGCTAACAAGCGGAAATATGGCAGTACCTGTATCATAACTTTTATTCAGGCGTTTTTAGGGGTATAGTAACCAGCAATCCGCCATCTTCTAGTATTCACTTTTATGGGAATCGGAAGATTACGCGTTTCATTTCGTTCTCCAGTATCCGCCATTTTGGAGAAGAAGAGTAGAGAATAATGAAACAGGTTTCTTTTAGAATGATGTACGTTTGTTAGTCATTTGTTAAATAATATTATTTAACACAGGATACGTCAGATGAAATGTCAACTTTGACAAAAATCGAAAGTTTACATCTACAATGGGGCGTTCTCCAATATCTGCCATCTTGAAAAAGAAGGACGAAGAATTATTATGAGGGTGCGCGCGCGCCTTCCATCAATTAATTATTAATAGAACATATTGTTCGCGCATGGTGCACTCGAACGCTGACAAAAACGTCGAATTTGTTAAATGATTAAGCCCGGTTCGCAGTGGCGGTAATTAAATTCGCCGCTGTTCGATGAATCTGAAATAAGGAGGACAGGAAAAATCGGTTTGAAATGTAGAAACGTGTTCATTTTCGAGTGATCGAGGACGATAATAAAGGATTTCATGGGCGAATAGAGGATTATCGAGGGTAGTGAATAAACGGGTCATACAGCGCAGAAATTAAAGATCGGAAAGCAGCTTTTAGAATGGGGCCGCGGGAAATGTAGGTCCCATTGAACCGACGCTTCCACCGAGTATAAGGGACATAATAAGATAAGACACGTAAAGCCAATACGAAATAAGAAGCCGGGGAAGTCCCACTTAAGGGGTTAGCGTCGCGCCAGCCAACGGGTCTAAGATACGACACCTTATTGAAAATAGTCCACTGTAGATATTTCCCTGAATATTATAAAATCCATAAAATTTTAATACTCTCAATCGCGCGCTCGATTTTCCTCCAGCTTTCTAGAGCGTCCCGTATTATCGCCGCGCAGTTGCGCCGCTATTATACGACTTCGTTTAAAACCTAGATCAGACCCGACATGAAATTTGCAAATTATTGAACGGTCCGAAAAACCATTGTCTAGAGACGGGCTAAGTCGGGATAAGCCCGGCCCTTATAACATCGCCATATTTGCTTCAATTTTTCCGCGCTTAAATATTCCTTTATCTCGCCTTTGTTCTTCCGGGGTGTAGCAACAATCTTATTTTTGCGTTATCGCAACTTTCTTATATATTTTCACAACGAAGGACTTTTCTCCTTTGAAAATAAAGGGATTTATATTTCTTTTCATTACATCTTCTAGAAATCTTTCATCTTCTCTTTAAATAAATCCCTTCAATTAAATTTCTTTCAGTCCAATCCCTTTTCATTCTTTTAATTGTTTGGAATGTTTCAAATGTATGGAAATGACAATATAAATATAATTAACCCCTTGAAACAAATGTGTTTGAAATTTGTGTTTCATTTGTCAAGTTTCATATGTAATGGCCTGATACATTCAGTCACCATTCTTTTGTTATTGTTAAAAAGAATTCTTTTCTAATTGTAGAAACGAATGGTGACTATGATTAACAAAGCTGTATTCTTTAAAATTTAACCATTGAATTTTATTTTCAAATCGGGCACGAACTTGTGCAATTATCTGATACTTTCTGAACGATTTAATATTATGGCAGAGCATTGTCCGACTGTCTGGCGGAAGCAGTCCTCTTGGGAGCGGGTTGCGTGGTGTCACGACATCCGGCGCGGGTGGTGGATATTGAAAAAAATGTAATTTAACGTGAACAATCGATCGTAAATTGAGACACACCGGGTCGACCGCGCGATGGTTGTATTAAATTTCGGGGATTCGAGTTACACGGAAGCCGTTCGAAGAGCGGGCAGAGCAGCTAGCGTACAACAGGAAATTGTCGGACCGTGTAAAAGAGCATAATGCGAGGACGAGTCGGGTACCTGGGTACGATGATTGCCAGTAATCATCGATCTTCAATTATATCAAGTCGCGTTTCACCAGACGGATTTGATACAAATGCGATTTTCATTTCCCGGAATTATCATCGGCCGCGATATTACCCCGTGGTCAACGAGAAAATCGCGGAGAGATGTGAACAATACAGTGCATAATGTGGGATTTAAGCTGGTAATCGATGATTAGTGTGGCGCACGGATTATACACGATCACGTGTAAGCACGGAAAATCAGTATCGCAATAAACAATGCGACCAGAGGGCTCTCTGCCGCGACAACAGATCCCAACGAGCTCTTGTTCCCACCGTTTCGACCGTGTAAAAGTGTGCTCATTTATTTTCGACAACGAAGAATTATGCATGTTTAATCCTCGCACGATCTTCACGAGTGATTGCGCAGGAAATCTTTCGTAAATACACATCCACAGATTATGACTGAATCGCGGAAGAATAAAACATTTTACAGTGTCCAACTGATTTTATGCATTTCTGACAAAAATGGTAGGAAACGCGATCATATATAAACGTACATTTTAATAATTGCCCTGTCTAATTAATATTTTTCTGACATTTACCGTCTGGCCGTGTAGCCCGTCTTTATTAGTGTCTACGTTGTATCAATTTCCTTTATATTTCCATTTATACAATAAATAGTAACAAAAAAGAAGTCGAGGGGGTAAGGACACGATTATTTGTAAACGCCGAACGGTTCGTGCGACTTCCTGCGATTTATTTCGCGATATAGATGAAAAATATACGCGGGACGATGCAGCAAGACACCCGGCAAATATTTGCGAAAATATTTTTCCGTGCGACAGGTACGATCATCGAATTTGGAGATCGGATCGGTGTCTTTCGACCTGTCGTTGCTCGCGTCGTTCAGACTCGCGAAATGACAGTCGATTTCGTGAACGCTATTTTTTTTTTAATACAGTGAGTGCGCGTCGCGAGAAGGGAACGCTGCGCACAGTTCTATTAAAACAAAAAGAATTCACGATGCATCGGAGAGGACGCAGAAAAACGAGCAGGCGCAATTGTGTTTTCGAAGCTTTGTTAGACTTTGTCACTGTGCGACAGATTTTCGTTTTTGTAACGGAAAACAGAATTAGCAAGCCGCTGAACGGTGCCGTTTGATAGAGTTTTCTGTTTCGCTGATGAAGCGAGCGATCCGTTTCTCGTTTTTTTTTAGGACGTAAATCAAGAATTAATCGCACAAAGCTTATATGAGCTCTTTATAGCAACGTAATTGGCTCGTAATTAGCTCATTGCTTCTTGGCTAAAAATCGTTACGGCTCGTATATACGTGGATCAGGAATGCTGTGCTGTTATTAAAACCATTAATGTCCACCGTTGGGCCATTGATAATAAAAAGCATCCTGAACGGTGGGCCAATTAGCCCAAAATTAAAATCTCACGGGACCACAGGGATTCTTTTTAATCGAATTCGTATCGGTTACATCGGCCAACAAAATGTAACCTTTTTTTCAACAAAATCTGCGTTATCACTTTACCTAACCGCTCCGCAGGGAGAAAGATCCTCTCGATCGTGCGGTTAGATTTCGTGCCTAGGTCCCTTAATTGTCAAAATCCAATTCATAGTATAAATTATTCTCCTCATAACAAAAATACTGGTATGTATACCCAAATTTTTTAAATACGAGAAACTGTGTATATTGATGAATTAGTAATTTATTTTATTCCATTTTTACTACACGGAACGTTTGGTCAATGAAAGACAGCTTCTTATTTGGTACGTACGAGGGTCAGCCATTAATTGGTTCGCGTAAACGAGGCTCTACCGCGCGAGTATTTGTTTGCAAATAACCGGAAGAGTATTCGGAAGCGCAGCACTCGGTAAACGGGGCTGTAATTTAATCTTATTCGTTCGTTCAATTTCGAACAGGAAACTCGAGAATATTCAGATATTGGAATTCGATGTAATTTTGTCTTGTGCAGCGTGCAAGTTCGGCGCGAACCGAACTATACCGAGCGATGGCGCGGTCCCTACGAACGTAAACGTTTCAATCAGAGCTACACATGACCGACGGCCACACGGAATCCATGTATTACACCTCGTCTTACGTTATGGAAGAACCGGGCTGACGTCAGTCCCGTTGTAACGCGAAATTCGTTAAACTTTTACCCATTACTTTTCCCGCCCCGCGCCGAGTAACCCGTTCGGGTGGCTGGAGAGAGTAAATTTCGAATTCACCGTGTACACCGGGGTGAATTCGCGGAAGCGCAAAAAATTTAATTAAAATTTACCGGAGGTGGAAATAAAGTTAAACGATTTCACTCAAGCCGGACCTCCCCCATCATCCCCCTTAGTTTAACGCGAGAATAAAATTGAACTTTCCGCGCGATTCGAATGCCGTTCCGACGAAGCATTGTAGCACCGACTGACTATTAGTTCTCGTGAATGTGAGAAATTAATAGCTTAACGACCTGTAGCCGCCGTCGCCTCCGCCGCCCCCTCCCCACTCCTCTCCCATAAGCTCGAATACAACAAACGTCACGAACAAGCATAATAACGATCACCTCGATGATTCTCCGGGAACTTTAATTACAATTCGCCGTTCCCTTTTTCCCTTATACCGAGCGAAAATTTGTATTTTGCCGGAGCCGCTTTCACAATGCGCGATTACGTTGAACGATCTGTTACTAAAATTTGACCATACAGCAATATCCCGACGTATATCCGAGATCAAAATGTCGACTCTACCGTACACAGACTCGATTACTTGATGTGTATTTTGTTAATTTCCCACGATTCCTTTATGGACCTTTGCCAACATATTCGTGACACTTTACTGATTGAAATGAGTTCAATAGCAAAATAAAATGACTTTGTTACATTAGAAACAACATTACAATATTGTCAAATTTTTCTAATCTTTTACTCTTTTATATTTCAAACAACCAATTTCTTCACGAATGTATAAAGATCCGTAGTCTATTTATGCCCAAAATGGGTAAGTGCAATTTAAAATAGTCAAACATTAGAAGAATTTAAACAGACCATAACATTATTTCCAACCTATCAAACATAATAAGAAAGAAGATAACTCACCCCACAGTTTGTTACAAATCAGGTAAAAAAATGTTGCACGAAGATCCAGAGAATTGAAGGGAGAAGTTCTCTGCCAGTACCGGATTAGCCACGTGACATTGTGACGCAACAGAGTAATTGTGATGTAACAGTTCTGAGCTATGTTTAAAGTTCCAAGTCTCTAGCTCATCGGGAAGTGGTTTAAAATTCGATTACAAGATTTGACGCATACAGCGACAACAACGACGACAGCTCGGCAAGCTAATATAAGCGTGGTAATAAAAATGACACGATTGATTTTTTTTAATGCGTGATCTACTAAAGATATTTACACAATTAATTCCTATAAAATCATTTTTACTATTTCAGTTATAGTAAAATAATAAATCCTGAACCGGTCATTTTGACCGATGGTGGTAGGTTTAATGTTAACCTCTGATCTCATAGAATCTCGATTATCCCAACCATTCAGTAGAATGCGAAAAGATGTGAACGTTCTCAATGTTAGATCTGATGGAGAAATGTGTTGTAAAATCGTTCTATTGTTTGCAAAAGTTTCGGACTGTCCCGGAGAAAAATCCGCGTTTTACTGGTCGGTGCAGAGAAGGTGAATAACTGGCAAACAAGGCAGCCGGTAGGCTACGTGCGCAGCGTGTCACAGCTTTGTCCAACAAATGCAGAAGTAATTGTTTGTCTTATCACCGTGAACAGCGGTTGATTCTTTAGAGAAGCGCGTGGATAAGCGTCTGGCTTCGTTAGCCGGTCGCAAGCTTATCGGTCGCGATTTAGCAGTTAGTTGGTTTAGCTAGGCAAACACATGCGGCGTTCGTTAGTTTGCGCATCTGCGCGCCTGCTGCCTCTCCCTTCTTTGATCCGTCTTCGTCCCTCTTTGTCTCGACAGAACGGTGTCGATCGTTTCGGTTCGCGTGACCAAAATTGTTGGTTCTGCTAAAACACACACGTACACACACACACACACACACACACACACACACGTGTTTATGAAAACTGCGAGAGGGAAGCGGGAGGTGTCAAACCCGAATTAATTCACAGCCACGGATCCATACATAATAATAGCGCGAATGATAGCGGCCACGATTGGTCACGCTTTGATTCCCAAGCGTGTTTCAGCTTTGGAAATGACTCTTGCCCCGGAGCGAAGAGTGGTCTGCCGAGGTGAGCTGCGAGATTCAACAGTTCTTCGAAACGAAACGAGAGCCAGTTAATTGTTTGCTGGGGAGGATGCTTCCTCTGACAGAGGGTTCTCGGTATCCACACCCTAGTTTACCCCGGATAAATGCTTTCTTTGCCCCGAATGTCAATAATCAATTTTTTTCCGTCGTGTCCGAGCACGGCGAAGGTTTCCGACAGCAATTTCTGATGTAGTTAATTAATCACTGTAAAGGGGCTCGTTCCCGTCCGGGCGACTTCAACAGTTTATCAAAAAATCACAGGTAATTATTACGATAATTACGACAATATTTCCACGAATTATCTATCAAAATCATTGTGATGGTATCATTTTAGAATGTTCGGAGCACTGTATGAATTTTTTCAGATTTTCTTTACGAACAATATCTGATGTAGTTAATTACCGTAAAGGGGCTCGTTCCCGTCCAGGCGATTTCAACAGTTTATAAAATTCACAGTTAATTATTACGACATAAAATATTTCAACGAATTATCAGTCAAGATGATTGTGATAGTATCAATTTAGTATGTTCAAAGGCACTGCATAAATTTTTTAGAGACCAATTTTTGATGCGGTTAATTAAAAATCATACTACTACGAAGTACTAAAACATCCTTTGTACAGGTGCTTATGAAGTAGTTCCTTTTTTGTTCTTTAGAATAGATAAAAGATGTTACGCAACGTCAACAGGGTTGAAGAATGTAATAATAAACGAACAATGTAACGAACAGGGTAATTTCGTCGAAGCGTAACGGAGACTATCGACAGCAATTTTTGATGAAGTTAATTAAAAATCGTACAAAGCAGTATTCGAGAGAATGTATATTGGACAGGTTCTTTTGAAGTAGTTCGTTTTTCTTTTTTAATCTTCGAGTTTTAAAAGAACGAAAATTGAAACGGGGAAAATTCAAAAAATTCGGGAGAGTTGAGCTAGAATAATTTTTGAAACTGAGATTAATGATATAATAATATAAAATTTCATTCAATTTAATTCGAAATTGTACCGTATGAGAAAAATTTTGAAAAAGTCTTTGATACACATTTGCCCAGTAATCGTGTTCTGTGAAGTTTATCAACCCTTCCCCATCCCTTGCTTCGTCAGTTTAAATTGTCTTCAGGTATTGAATCGATACAACGATAAAAATGAAACAACAGAGAACGGAGATTGAAATAAAATAATTCGCTCATAAACAAGCAGTGATCTGTAAAGCGTACTCACCAAGAAGCGATGAAAAGCGTGGAAAATTGACAGGAGGGAGGACCGAGGCTGGACGCGTCGCCAATTGCGATTAGGGTGGTTTCGAGTGCGGTTAGCGGTGGAGCAGTTTCGTTCCGTAGCAAGCGAGGCCCGCTCGCCGTAAATACAGCATGATTTTGTAGGTCCGATAAGGTGTTACGGTTGTTTTGTGCGTTCCGGGGAATTGGACGGCGGTGGGGGCGTGCGAAGGTTCGCAGTGTATTCATGAAATTTTAAACGAGCCAAATCGGCGGAACTGCAAACGAAATAGGTATCCGTTTCAATTGATTCCGAAATCCAGATTGTTCCGGTGCCACGGCAAAACTGAATATATGATGCGCGAGTAAATATTCATTCCGAATGTTTTGTCCCGTTTCACGGAGATCGCGCCCCGCGATCAAACAAAGGAAAAACCCAGCCCGGCGCGACCGGCGCGTAACGAACCGGCTAATTCGTGTAACCGAATACGAGAGCTTTTACACCCGGCGGCTGTTTAGCGCACCGAGCATGTTCCACCGGATAAAAACGACAATGCTGCCAAGGGAACCGCACCAGACAGCTAGATTTCTGCGGCGAACAAAAAAGATTTCTCTGTGTCCTCCTCCGTGACACGTATTAGGTGACCCATTTTAAAAGTATGAATGCTTACACGGTAGACCGGAGCGGTGTGACGCCACATCGCACGGATTATACACGAATTTTCCCCGTGTCTCCGGACAAAAGATTTATGAAAGATGACGGGCCTGATTAGAGAAGGTTAATATGTCAGAAGGTTAATATGTAATATACTTTTTGTACGGCGGAATAAAAAGACAGTGCGGATTTCATGCATTTATGACGAAAACGAATCAAACTGAAGACAATGGAGATATATTAGGTTGTTGCATATGAAACGTCCGATTTTTAGCAATGACATTAAACCTCATTCGTCCCTCATTTCACAAATCTGTCCCTCGGTGTGTCAAATTGATACAGTAGTAAAAGATTGATTAAATAACAAGGTAAACAGTTATTTTTCGATGTTTTTTATTCAAATTGATGAGTTCACATTTACGTCTTAGGTTAATCGATTACTTGTGTCGCATTAATGAAATAAAAAAGTCACGAAGTTTTGGGAAAATTTCCCCACAAATAACAGAATAGTATAATTTATTTCAGGAGAACTGTGTCAAATTGACACGAGGGATGGATAAGGGTTAAACAAACATAATTTTGTATACCCAATGTATTCTATCTACGAATTTCAAGTTTCTTCATTGTATTACGGTAATAATAAGATATTATAGTCATTCACGTTTCTCATTTACAAAGGTTGTTATCTTGATTTTGTCAAGATTGACCACCAACGACTAGTAAGTTAATTAAAAAATCACATAATGCTATCGTCAATTTTTTTAGACATACATATATGTAAAGGGAATACACGACAGTCACGACATCTGAATCTAGTATGACGTATTTTACATACTTTTACTGAATTATAATCCGGAGTTGCGCTCGTACATATGCCCTGGCTCGATAAGGGCAATCAATATAACAGTGCATAGAAACGCAATTTCAAAGACGGTCGATAGTTCTTCCCCGACGTAGAACCTGCAATCCCTCATAGAAGACTAATTCCGGTTCGCATGAAAAACTACCGGCCGTCCATCCGTCTATCCGTTGGACAACAAAAAAACGAGGGACGGTGTAAAAAAAAAAAAAAAACAGAAAAAAGGAAACAAGCACACACGCGAGGGCAGCAGATGCACGAGAAGACGGATTCCCGTTAAAAACGGCCGATATGGTCGAAAATAATGGCCTGGAAGGAACACGTTTTGGCACGACGTGTGGCCAGATACCGGGGAATGGATTTGAGCCAGGGAGAATGATATCTCTTAAACAAATTTTGCACCCCCGTTATCGGTCTTTGCGCAACTCGAGAGAATACGTGTCCCTTTCGCCCTCGCACTTTCCGTAATTGGCGACGATTCAATGGCGTCGATGGCAATTACATTTTTTTTTCGACAATTACTGTCTTTTATAAGCATAAGCATAGAATTAATGCCTTTTATTTCCCGTTGTTCATAAATTCTCTTTCACAAACGTTGAGGCATTACTGGGGACGTTGACAGTTACGGTGGAGACCTTCGCGACATTTACGGAGATAATACTGTACCTGCAGTTCGGGCTCGCAGGACAAATAGTCGCGTACGTGGGGACTCGGCCTAAAAAGCACGTGCCGTGGAACATTCGCGGATCCAGCTATCCAGCTGGCTGGATCAGGCCGACGAGCAAGTGAGCCGGACGAGCAATCGAGTCACGCGAGGAATTCACCTTCGCAATGGCGAGGCGAGCGTCCCGCTCGATGCGCCGCTGGGATTAGCAGCGTTCACTTTCACGTGCAATTATCTGCTTTTACGAGCTTGTCTCCCGGGAAGCATTATCGCGTGGGGAGGCACAGAGTCCTCTCCTTCGGCCTCTGTTCCCCGAGCACAGGCCGGGAGACGAACCGCAGCATATAGAGCGCACCGAGCGAGAGAAATTTTCCAATTCTACTTTGTTAGTCGTAACAGGTTGTTCTCTCGTGATATCGAAGCGTTTACACGCGATCGCTGCTTTACGCGCGCACAACACGAACGTCTTGGGAATTTCGTTTGAACCGGCGACAACGATGCCGAGCGTCGCGGTGCCGTGAAACACGTATGTCGATGCGCGCACGATCCTTTTTCCAGAATAATACATTCCTCCCGCTCGGGAACAAGAACATTCTCTTTTGTAACAGAAAACTGTTTATGCTTGCGAGTCTGGTACAGAATTCTGCACGCGACGGCGGTATTGGCCGTTCGCATTTCTGCACTGTGTTTTTCATTAACATTCGGACTATTTTCCACGGGGAATTACTTGGTTACAATTGGGTCAAACGGCATGTGAGCTTCCTGGAGAATTGTTTGCAATAAACAGGAGTCATTTACAAATGTCTTTTTCCTCTTAACAACTCGAAGATTCCGAACAAGCCTTTGCAGAAAACATAGGCACGTACAATAAATATAAACAGATGTCTTTTTCTATGAAATTTTGAACGATGATAAGTATTCATATATACAGGGTGTCCCGTTTAAGTGAGTACAGTAGGATATCGCGGAAGGCGTTGTCGTTAACAAAAAAGTGTTCGTACGAAAATTTGTTTGATATGACGGGCTACATTACGTAGTATTAATTTGTATTCTTGTGGGTGGAGTGGTGGAGGAGATCTGAAGATCAATCTATTTTTTTTAATGGAATACTATATTTTTTTCTTCAGAAAATAATAGCAGGTACCGAGACGAAACCAAAATGCTGCTATATGATCTTATTCTGAAACAACTTCTGTACGAACACGTTTTTGATAACGATAACGCCGTCCGAGATATCCTGTTGTTCTCACTTAAACGGGACACCCTGTATATTAATTTTACAAAAATTGTGAAAAAGTCATTGTTTAAAGTTCAGCATTTTCTCCGCAACTCCGACTGACTACAATCTTCACATTTCTTGTCTATTCGTCATTCGGTAAATTAATCCTTTTAACTTCCCAAGAAAATTTTGTCGGTCCACTTGCAAAAAAGTTCTGCTTCAGAGGATGTTCGCCAACACCGCTCGAACAAGCGGCGACATTAAAATCGTAAAAAATTACCGAAGAAGTCGACTTCGTCCTAGCACAACTAAAAAACAGAGAGTGTACTTCGCGTTGGAACCTCTGAAAAAGGGACACCAATTATATCCCGCAAAGTTCCCTCCCGCCCTTGTCCGCCATATTTACCAGACCGCCCTCGAGCAGATTACCATCTGTTTAAAATTCTGAACAACTTTTCAAAACAGAATAGCGGCTAATTAACAAAGAACCAGTGTTCCCCGACTGGCGCTCGAGTTCCCAAACAAAATTCGAAACGCACGACGACCGTCGCGATGGTTCTGAGAGTGGAACTTGCATCACGACCTTGAAGAGCAGCAGGATTCGCCAACGCAGCAGTCCCGGGGAGCGGTATTATTGACTTTAAATTATCTCTGTCGGGTTGTATCTGCGCGGAGGATCTTCGGCTTTATTCCTTTTTATCTATTTATTTATTACTAAACTTAAGGCGACGACTTCTTTCTCTTATTAACTTCCCGATTTTATAGGGAAGTTATTGTAATGACCCCGATTTTCGAAATTCGATTTTTTAGCAGATCTTCACGTTTCATGGTCATTGCAGTCATTTTAGACTATTTTCAGCAAAATGTTCGTATGTGTGTGTGTGCGTATGTCTGTTTGTATGATATCAAATTTTTCGTTAACGTTTTCAGAAAAAGTAACAACGCGATCAGAATGATGAATGATGCAATCAATGTGCCCCGTCGTAACTTAGAGCTGATTAGATTTTGGTCCACTTTCGTCCAGTAGTTTTTTAGTTTTTTTAGTTTTTTTCGAAAAAAGTTCATTCAACAATGCAATTTATACGAGAGAACGGAAAGTTTCCACCGAAGAAACAAACGTAATTACACAAAAAATTTTCTTAAAAATTTTTTTAAAATTTAAAAAAAAATTAAAAAAAATTTTTTTTTTGTGCCTTATGATAATGTTTCCGCTTACAATAATCGAAAATTATCCCAATGCAAGAGTGAGTTAATCATCTCTACTCCCGAGAATACATTTTCAAAGAATATCGATGAAAGTACAAAAAAAAATTTATATTACAATCTTTAAAAAAACAATCAGTTCAAAACGAATTATTAACTGAGATTAAATTGAAAATTAATATAAAATATATGATAATTAATAACATTGATGTTGAAGACGGATTGGTTAATGGAGCATGCGGAATATTAAAATTTATTACCTTTCAAGAAAATACAATATTGTGGTTAGATTTTCAATTGCCCAGAGTAGGAGTGAAAGTAAGAACTCGTTATCGTAATTATATGAAAAATGCAAATATTGATCAAAATTTAATACCAATAATAAAAATATCGAATCAAGTAAATATGTCGAGTGAGGAAAAATATCAAATCACACGTAGTCAATTTCCAGTGGTTCCTGCTGAAGCGATTACGATTCATAAAAGTCAGGGACAAACATACGAGAAAGTATGTTTGGATTTTAAAAAATCAGAAAGGCGAACTTTACAAATGTTGTATGTAGCACTGAGCAGAGTTTCAAAATTGAGCGCGGTTTATATATTTTCGGACAATTTAAATTAACAGTATCGAAGAAAACCAAGATCAATACTGCAAACCCGGCTAACGATGAATTGTATCGTTTGCGAAAAACTAATTAAGACAATTAATTTTGCAACGATAGTATGCTATAACAAGGAACCAAGCGAGCAACGAGCCTACGATGTTGGTTTGATGCGACGCCATATAGCAAACATTTTGATAAGTAGAAAACTATTGAATTTCCCTGAAAACGTATAATCTTCTTAAAACGTACACTTAATAATGATAATAATATACTGCAACTAACGAATCGGGAAGTTCTTTGTGTGGCTCGTGGAGAGTCACACACCAAATAAAAAAAAACATTAATAGCTATAGGTACTACTAGCCATGCGTACCACTAACCCTTTCGCAAGAGCAGTCCTATCCGCGAGCTCGCGAAGCGAGCGAGCAAAAACAACCATACTCGCGAGCGAGCGAAGCGAGCGAGCAACAATAACCCGCTAGTTATTGGTTAGATGAATCGAATTTTTTGCAGTATCTTGCAACTTAACGTAAAACTTTTTGATTAATTAGTGATAACTAAATGGCAAATAGTTAGTCACAGCTCTAAGTAATCGTTAGCTATTGCTTATTAGTGAGTTAGTAGTTGATGATCAGTCATCAATCTTTAGTCATCAGTCACTATTGTGCGATTAACGGACATTAACATTATTAATTAGTTATGACTAACTAATCAAAAAGTTTTGTGACTAATGACTATTTTACTATGACTAACATTCAAGAAGACTATTAGTCATTTTTAAATATTAGTTGATTATTGCCCTACTCTGCTCTGAACCAACTGAATTCCCAAAATATACACGGTCCAACTTCTCGAATAGTGCGGCATGGTGAACGGAAAGAAAGATTCGTTCTTCAGTGGACTTCGACAAAGCAATGGCGGCGCGAAACGCGAAATTCTGTCTTCGCGCTCGGGTATCGCGTTTCAAATTGAAATTCCCAGCGTTAGAACGGATTGCCGTGTCATGAAACAAACACTGGGGCTCGTTAATTGGCAATTCCGGCTTTTCCCCCCGGGAGCCTCTCTCCGGACCTCCGCGGATGTTTATAGAGATATAACCATTTTCATTATCATTTCGTCCGTACCTCCGTCTATGTCGTCGTCGTCGTCGTCGTCGTACTCGTCGTCGTATATTTTACAGTCAATATTCCCGCCCGGTTGTCCCCGGTTTAGTGTTTCCTTATTTTTTCACCGGGACGCCATATCTTTGTCCTCAGCGCGGTCTCGCTGCCCGCGGGGGATTATCCCCGGGGTATATTAAAAATTTCCTCTTCCAGATGCTACCGGACAAAATTTCCTTCGTAATGGAACTCACTCTATTATCTTACCTCGGATAATTAGGTCGAACGCTGTAAGTATACTCTAACCCGGGTCTCTGTTCACCCTATGCCCGCGCTATCTCGCGCCTCACATATTTTTCCTCGCGAGAGGAGAGAGTTGCAAGGTTTGTAAATTCAGTAGCGAATTAATGCGAGGAGGGATAGCGAGAGAGAGAGAGAGAGAGAGAGAGAGAGAGAGAGAGAGAGAGAGAGAGCGAGAATTTAATCGAGGCGGCTCAGGTGGATCGGAGAATTACTTTCGCGGGAAATATGAAATTACGTCTTGTTTGATCAGGCTCGCGCGCCTGATCAGGCTAATTCGCATTGACCGCGGCTCCCCGAGAAAAGTTCTTTGAACGTTCCAGGAGGAAGAAAGGATCAGAGTCGCCAGACGAGGGGAAAAAAGTTACCCTCTCTTTCTCTGCCAGTATCGGATTTGTCACGTGACATTGCGACACATGCACGACAGTAACGAAGCGCGTTACGTGAAAAAATTCCACCATTTTGGACCCTGCTGCTGGAGTCCTATGTTACGATAGGATAGTAAGGGTTGTACAGTAATGTCTCTCGCGACGCAAAAGCCTCGGGGGACTCGTTTGCGTCGTGCGTAGACAGGTAGCTCTATTTTTTGGAGCTTCAATGGCCGAGCCGAACATGGAGAAGGATAGCGCGTGTAAAGCGAGACTTTCTTCCTTTTCGATCCGCTGCCCTTCCTTGAAATTATATCGTGTTTGGGCTTGTTTTAATCCACAGAAAAATACCACGAATATATTGATGAAAGTTTCGTAAAAAAATAAGTAATAATAAAAAAATATTAAATACTGGTGTTACATTGTGAGGACGTACGGGCCTTTGAACTGTGCCGACGACTGCGACTCTCCGCGTCGCATTAGTAGTGGTTCACACCGATATACCCGAGCCGAGATCAGATTACTAAGTTGGGGGGGATATTTTTTTCGCATCTATCGTACAAAAATGTTCGCATCTATAGAAAATTTACTGTATTTAGATCCTTCTTTAGCCATATCTGCGTGCTCTGTACGTTTCAGATCAAAAGTCAGTCTTATTTGGAGGTATCGTCAATTCCGATGGATTTTCCAGGTCCCAATTACGGCGCGAGAATAGATTCGACACGCTATTAAATTAATTGCCCGACATTCCTGGGGATCAAGAGCCGTTCCGGATGCGTGCGACACAGTGTCCTGTCAATTTTGGTATTGACATCCGGTCAATTGTTCGTGACGTTTTTTCTACATATATGCGTTTCATAAATATTGCATCCAGGGGTGGATACCCGTCATGATCACGAGCCGGTCGCGAACACAGTTTTCACATCCCCTCCGCGTGCACGGTGCTCCAGTTGTCCTCGGACGAATAATTTTTATCCGCGTTCGGCGTCCACTGTTATCGAAGAGATTAAAAATGTTTTCCAATTTCGCGTTATTTATGGTACCCGTTTCCAATACCGACACGGCGACCAGGGCGCGCGAGTTGTAAAACGACCAATAATATCAACCGATTTTGATGATGTGGTGAAGTAGAACGAAAATGTCGCGTCACGCCGACGTAAATCGATCGCGAAATGTATGTTTATCAAATTCCATGTTCGCAACGATCTCAGAATTGTAAAACCTCGCTGCTAGTTTACGAATCAACGAGAGTTGACGACGTGACAATGATCATCTCTGTGAAAGGCTTCCCGCTAATTGCTTCGCCGCGCCTTAATTGACCGTGTTTTGTAAAATACGCTATAATCATTATTTAATGGAAGCTTCTTACACGTTCATATATCATGCACGCAACATATTATGTATATGATTTGAAATGCAAGCGAAACATAGAAGAAACTTAACAGCACTGGATTAAGATAAATTGCCCTTATTGATTACCCTCGCGCCACCTCTCTGTGCCCCCTCGCCTCAAGAATCATTCTCATCCATCTTTCCGCGTCTTCTGTGTCATGCATTATGTCCCCCGTCGATACTTTATCCTTTAACCTTGGTATTTTATACGTGTACCTTAGTTTTCTGTAGTCTTGTGCCAAATGTTTGAATACTCATCCATCTTCTCCGCACAAAGTTTTTAGAACCTTCCACGCTTTTAATATTCTTCTTTTAATCATGGCACGCTGGAGGTTTCTAAAGGTTTAAGGTCAGTTCAAGGATCGCCATTTCTCGCGCCCTTATAAAGGTTCAGAACCTTATTTTGTTTACATCATTTAGTAAACCAATGCTTCTAACTGCTTACAAAACATCAGGACATTTGGTAAAATTATAGAAAAGTTTTTCTGTTTTAAAGGGGTGTACGAACACTTCTGTGGGCCACTGTATTCCGCGTAATTTTTTCACTAGAACTTTAGAGGTGTGCTCGGGTCAACAAAAAATCTCAAAGTCAGCTTGAACATTCCATTTCCACAGAAATATCCAAATGTTAGAACCGGGAGAAAGAAATTTGTGTACATCGCAAACTGCTGGCCAGTTAAGGGTAGAGCAACTAAAAGAATGTGTGTGCGCTTTCAGCGATGCCGTTTCAAAGTGCTAGCACTAATCGCGCCCGTTTAGCTTGCAGGAGCGAAACGGACATGAAGGGCTTTCGCCGAGACTTATTGCGAGCAGAGATAATCCTGCCTAACGGAAAACGGACCAATGAGAAGTCGGTCACCTGACCAACACCACACCCATTGTTGTGTTTTGCTCTGATAGGAATTTCAATCGGAAACGTTGGCAAATACGAACATTACAACATAGAAAGTTTGATTCGTTTGTAATCAATATTTAAGCATTAAAATAAATGTAGCCATATAAAAAATCTAACTTTTCTTTTCTCTTCTACGACATTTTGTAACTGTAACTGTAAAGAAAATGATATACGACAAGGAGTTAACAAAAGGGTTAAAGAATGATCGGGGTGCTCTGATCCCGAGACAGTGTGAAATTTTTCTGCCCTGAAGAACAGGAAGCTCGGGGTGGTTTCGAAGACGACAATAAAAATTCCAATTATGCCCGGGGTCAGGGACAAACAGAGAACGCGCCGGTGCAATTACGCGATGCAGTCTCACCGCTGCGCTGTAGGCAAACGCGTTTTGCACGGGGCGGCACGGCGGGTTAAAGCGTAACTAGAAAAGAACGGAGAGATAACGTCGACGTGGTCCGCGCTTGAACTTTATGCTATCCTGAGTGTGCCACGCCCAGTTTTACGGGGCGAACCGGCCGGAAAAAAGATCACGGAGAAGGAAAAGCCAGCTACGCTTCGCGCGAAAGTACCGGGGAAGGGTGAGAGAACCTGCGGGGGTGTCGGAGATAAAAAAGAAATTGAGAACGAGGAGGGAGGAAACGTGTGACACGCTGCGACGTGTTACCCTCTATCCAATGACAGTAACCGAATTAGGGTAGAAATCGCGCAGAGGGCGGACTCCGATCGGTAACGATGTATCGAACGGGGTTCGACAGGTCGCCGGAGCCATCTACCGTCCACCATTAATTAGGTGAGACGGATTAGGGAAGCTTCCGGGGTCTATAGGACTGTAAAAGTGCATTTCGACCGGATCGCATCGACGAAATTGTATCGGGCAACGATCGGACTTCGTCGACCGAGGAAAGGGACGACGAGAAAATACGCGGGGTTATTGCAAACTCGAAAATTGCTCGACAGGCCTACTCAACTGGGTTGGATTATTAACTCTTGGACTGCCGGCATTTTTCCACTAAAAGTATAATATTTTCTTCAGAATACTTGTACACAAATCGGCTTATTATATCGCGTGGAGTACTCCAGATTTTAACTGATTCCGATCGACGCCAGGCTGGCAGGAAACGGAACCGAAAATTTATGCATTTATGAAGAAATTGTGTGAGTGAAATATAAAACAGTAAAGGATTAGAAACATTCAAGAATATTGTAATGTTGTTTTTAATGTAACAAAGTCATTAAGGGATGAAATAAATTTTCATTTTATTCCTGCTTCCAACAATCAATGTAGAACATTTTTATGTTGCATAATGATCAGTAGTCTACTCATTAGAATTAGTACCTCATATCAGCAAATCCGATATAGCATTGATAACAATAGTAACGTAATTTTGTGTTCTTTATAAATGAAATATCTGGGCGGCGACGTTGAAAATTTGTATGCTGAATTTGTTCACACACACACACACACACACACACACACACACACACACAGAGTTAAATCTTAACGTTTTTGGCCTAACAAGATCACTGAGCAAATATTCCAGCCACGGAAGAACTAGAAAATTTTTTACCCCGTTTTCCGGTCCACTCTAAATAAAGCGAAGACTTTGCTGCAGTTTGCTACAGCCTTTATTGTATTATTCAACTGTGGATTTTATGCGCTTTTATGACACCTGCGTGCGATGTAAAAGAATAAAAATGTTCCACTGAACGTCTACCTACTGGGAACTTATTAATAGGTTTCTAAATGGTTGAGCTACGTAAGAAAGAAGTGATTTGAAAAATTTACCTGGAAGCCCTGTGGATCGCAGATTTTTCAGAAATATCATAACCTCTTAACAGAACAAGAAGAATTTAAACTTGCATACAGATGCATAGTTTGTTTATATATAATTAGATTTCATTTGTGAAATTTTTATACGAAACCTCCTGCAGAAATTTTGTATAAATTCAATTTCCTTGAAATTAGCTCACAAAAATATATATTTGCATAAGGATCCGCAGTCTACTCACGACAGAAATGAAATCTACACGTAGCCAAGCCAACGAACTCGAATATTTCAGGCACAAGGTACACGTGTTCGAAAACGTAAACATTATTACTCTACACCAATCCGCGGCAACACAGTCGCGTCACTCATTCTACACGCGTTCTGATAACAGGTCCCTTCTGCTAATCAAAATTCCGATAAAGCTCTACGCTTGACAATATCTACGTGCATACAACGGTGAATGAGAAAACACATGAATGAGATTATTTCATTTTCATCGACTTTTTAATCTACATATGCAATACTGTCAACCCAATTACAATCTCTCTGGATCAACGACATTCGAGATGTAATCATTAAAACTCTAATTTCATTCATAATTTGGAGGTGAGAATATATATTTCCAGGTTTTCTGTGCTGGTATACGTTGCTTACAAGTTTACTACCGAAATTAAAAAATTTCGTGAAACGTGATTACTAATCACTGATTAGACAATTTCATTTTATCTAAAGCTATGATTAATAGAATAATTAATCCTCCGCTGGCAATGTTCTATACTGGGTCTTTCATTCTCGGGTTTAATTTTTTAAGAATCTGAGGCGCTTATTATAGTCTCTAATTTAACATCCAACTGTTACTTTAGCTAGATATTTAAACCTGTTAGCAGTAAGAATATAAATTCGAAGGAAAGTTACGAAGCAGTGAGAGTTCTTCTGGAACTCGGTGAACCACGCCGGCGAAGGGTTAAATAGATGCAAATAAATTTTTTCACTGTAAATATAGATGAAATTCACGTTAAATATTTTCTAGAAAAGTGTGTCACTCTTTTCGATTTGCTGAGACTACAGAAGCCAAGAAGCGAGCAACAGCTCTCGAAAGCTCCCGGTGATATAAGCAAAGGCGTTAATAAGTTTGTGCGTGAGCCAACGCGGCTGGCGGAGATAATTAATTGCACCTGGAAATAATTAACTGCCCCATTGCAAATGTACTCTAATGAATTCACGGTACATTTACCTTCGCAACGAATTATTTCTCCGTCTAGAGTCGACGGAGAGAGCACGAGGGAGTGGTGCGAAAGAAGAGGAAGAAGAAGGGCGGCGCGAAAGGGGTTGAAACGGCGAAGAAGGCGTCGTCGTTGCTTCTTTTGAAAAACAAAGGCGTCGCGACGCACAATCGCGCGAAGCGTCGTCGTCCGAGCAATAAAATTAAACTCACTTCAATTTAAACTCTCCTCCTGTAAAGTTTCGCGGAATGATTTTAAATCGCCGCAAGAATTATTGTAATCGCACCTTGGAAAACAAAGCTTGCACTCTCTTTTTCTCCCCGCCCGCGTCACGCCGCGCGCCGGCCTTCGTAATTTTCTATCCACTTCCGTAAATCGTTTCCGACGAAAACAATGGATAAAAACATTTTCCACTGTGTACCGGTTCGAACAAGAGCAAAAGCTGAAAAATGACGCGCCGCTGGAAGCTCTGACACTGGGAATAACGAGCGTTTTGTTGCGCGGGACCATTCTAAATTAGCCTCGTAAAATTCCGCCGGAGATCGAGCGACGTTCATCCGATAAACAATTCGAAGATTCGCTTCTTTTTCCCTCGTTCCTTTCACCCGTCACACTCACCCCCTTTATGGATTTTTTAATTAAACGCGCCATTTTTATCGACCGTTCGAAAAGTTCGAAGAATGATTTTTTTACTGCCATCTTGGCACAGCTGCGGCGAAATGGCTGATCGGGAAACATCGTTCGTAGTCTCATCTATAAACAGACACAGTTCCACGAACGAATGGCCTGTAAACTATGCAAAACGCTAAGGAACGCTTAGGTTAATTAACGAGATAACGATGCTCGTGATTGCAAATATCATACGACAACCTGTTCAGATGGACCGTAACCTCAGTGTCAGATCATCTGCATCCACGACGTGATAAAACGAGTTGCACACTCGGCAATCAGCTTGCAGACGTTTATGCAAATGCGGATTTTCATTGCATAAATCTCGCAAAAACGGGTCACCAACAGAAACTACTTTCATCTCTTCAAGAGATGAATCTTAATGATGTTTTTTCTGCAAACGTTGTAGAAATGCGAACGTACTGCGTGCAATTAAAAATACGATTTACATACCCGATTATGGTCCAGCATATAAGCGAGCGTGTACACCTTACTAATTGAATCCAATTCATAAATAGGCGATCGTTTTTCACGCTTTTTTTTCGCGGAAGTTTATGAAATCTTGGAGTACAAGGAGTTGCAAAATTTCTTACCGTAAGCAGAATGCATCGCGGTGCGTCAAATAAATCAGAATAAATATGCCGGATAAATTAGAACATGGAAAACACATTATAGTTTCTCGTACGCTTCCCATTTTCCACTTTAATTTTTCGACTTTAATTGTGTATGTGCATCTGCTTATGTATTATCCGCGCATAAATATACGTATTTAATTTTGTGCCATCATGCATAAAAGTCGTAATTCAGTTGTCACCCAAGTGCTTTCGATGCGTGCCCGCACTGTTTCCATCTTTGTAATTGAACACTGATAACAGAGGATGGAAGGACTGCGAATATAACCGGAAATCCAATCATATTTTGCATATAAATGCATCCAAGTGCATATCTCTTGGACATTTTCTGCATATTTGAATACGTTACACCCGCGTAAATATTCCTGGTCTACTAATGACACTTCCAGCTTTACACTCCCGGACGAAAACAGAATCGCGCCTTCTAATTACGTTAGAATAATTACATCGAAAATAAAGCAGTAGAATAAACCGCACAAATAATAAAGTAGACGGCGCACAGTTGCACCAACCCCCGCGTCCTATGCAAATTTGTAAAACATATTAACAAAAATTAGCAGCACTTTTATTTTATTTTCAGCGTGGCAGATCTTCCAGTCGGAAGGAATCCCTTGGTTTTTTAAAATTTTTATGGAAATGGGCATTTGCATAATGATCCGTGGACCAGCCATATGTAATGCGACTAATCTCTCGCTGAACCTATAAACCTGTTCCCGAGAGACGGCTGAAAACGAGAGGCTCGCCATTAAATAAATGTCCGAAATTAAATTCTCATGTCCGTAATTCTGTTCGGAAAACTCGTAGATCGGTTAATGTTTTCCTAAAAAAAAAATGCTATTATTGAGTCCATCAACTTTGGAGATCCACATTTTGTGAATTTTTGTTCGAACAAAATTATCGTAGTCTATACTGGGGCCATAGTCATATTCTTTCCAAGGATAATTCGTGCACGCCAGCAGATCAAAATTTTTATAAGGACTTCCATGAGGCTGCAAAAAAGCCGCTAAACAAAAATCATTTACAAAATTATATAAAAATTTTTTCTTACATTTGAAGACTATAGATATATGTCGAAAAAATTACGGACTCAAAAAATGTTTTTTCATTACTTTATCGGTCGCATGAAAATTATTCAAATTTTCGGCCGAGAAAGTGTAATGTCCCGTTAAGAAGTCCGCAAGAAAATTCGGAGAAAAGGGGTTTTGCAGCTAGGGAGCTAGACAGACTCGAAGAAGGAAGCCTGTAGGGGTCGGGAGCAACGATGCCAGAGCAAATGTCGTTCCCGTGGGTTTTCCGGGATTCCTCCTCGAGGATGAACGCCACCTGGCGTTCCGGGACACCCAGTCGTAAGAAAGTCGAGGCAGAGAAATGCACATGCGCTCGCCGATCGTGTGCGTACACGTATCTTTAACGTGGCGGGTTATCGAGCCGTGTGTTGCGTTACTCGGCGCTGGCTCCGGGGTCACGGGTGTCGTAATCGGCCTTCCCCTCGACGAGAAAACTCGCCACTGATTGGAAGGCTGGCCGTTCGAGCGGCTCGTTACGCACCGGGATAGTCTTTAAGGGGGTCATCGTACCACGGATTATTGCGTTTATTTATAGCGCTGACGAAAAACCGGGAAGAACGGAAAATTGATCTCCAGTCCGATCGATCCGATCTTCTCGGTTTCTGTTCGGCCACCGGACACCATCGGATCAACTACGGCACCCCAACAGTTGTTAACCTAATGCTAAATTATCCTCCAAGGGACTTATTAGTACAAATATTTTCGTCTTATTCCGGTCGTAGACGTATCCGCGTCGTTTTCGTTACAGGGACTGCGTCAAGGAGGTGGATGAAATGTTAGAGGCACTCGATGAGTTGGCGATTTTAAAACAATCGATTTTTAAACGAATGTCTGTGGCCTTCTCTAGCCGGAGCCTGATTCCAATAAAAGTGGAATGTTAATAACGATTTACCATCAAGTATATTCGTAAGAGTAAATTTAAGAACATATTATGACTTTTCAAATTTACCGCCTTATGTCGATTGATATAACCTAGATCGGTTTCAAATACGTTCGTACGTCTGTATCTCGACAACAAGCATGTCCGACGCACGCAACACATGTGTCACACATTTATCATTTTATTTTCCCCAAAGCAAGTGAACATAGTTCTGTTTTTTTGAAATTATTATAACATATTTACTTTAAGACGCGATTCAAATAAATCTTGAAAAAGATCGAAACTAGGATCGAAACGTTGATTTTGTTTGACAATTAGCAAAATTGCTTTATAATCCGTAATAAACGATCGAACCGTTGCGCCGAAAGCATTTAAAAATTTATTAAGAGCAAATACGATCGATAGAAGAAACATATTTACAATTCTAACAAGTTTGAGCCAGGTTCTATGTCTTGCTAACAATAAAGACGATTGTTATTTCGTAAAGAAATCCGCAGTTTAGTTCTATGGTTGTTCCCAGCTTGTTTTTATCCCGTAAGTGTACATTACAACCAGGCGTCAGCTAATGAGATGGTGACGGCCCGATAGCAACGATCCGCCATTTGGCCGCCATTCCGGCTGGAACACGATGTTTCGTGAGGATTTCGGTCCTGCTCGATGCCAGGGGATGTCGATATCGCTATTTTTCACGATCCCGGCACCCGTAGCGAGGGGTGGAAACGATTAGGGGATAAGTCGGCACACTTGCGAACACTGCGCGCGCTAACAGTTTCGTCGAGTTTTATCGCGGGAACTTGCCAAGGATCGGGCGAACACCACCCCCGAGTTCTGGATTCGATTCCGGCAACTTCGGCTGCTTATTATCGCGAAACGAATAATTGACACCTTCAACCGTGCCTCGCCAATGGAACTCGAGTCGAAGTTACGGATACGCAAACATTAGTCGGGGGTAGACTGGCTCCGAAACGAATTAGGGAACTGCGCAAGATGTTATACGAAATTCCGCTATAATTGAATAACTTTCCGACTGAATCGAATAATCGAGTTATGTTTCTTTTAAAGCAGCACATAATGCTTGGCTATGACGTCTTTAATGGCCGAGTCTTTCCCCCCCCCCCCCCGAGTCAGCCCATACCGTATTTTAAATGTAGCGTGTACAGAGTTTTCTTGAAGTCTTCGCTGCTTTTATACTATTCTTAATTTATTTCACGCGCTTTCCTCAGATGAAAATTCTGTTCTTCATAATTTCTGCAATCTTCTGTCGATCGTGTTCGTTTAAAATACTGGATAGTGAAGAGCACAATAGGTTCAACAAAGGTACACAAATAATTTTTGCGAAGAGTATGAAGGTTCAAAATCCAGCAGTCTGCTTATATATACTTTAATTCCCGTACGTTTCTCTTTGATGAAAATTCGCTTAGTCTCCGTTTTTGAAAAACAACGTTGCTGTACGATTGTCTCGAAATTTAGTATGTTTGTTTGAAATACTGGATTACGAAGAAGGCGATTAAACAGACAGAAACGAAAACGTATAGCGAAAATGCATAAAAATTGCGGAAGGATTTGACATGCAATTTTTTTTCGAGCGTACAAGCGTATTTTTTTCATAAAATTTTATCGGCTTCTGAATTGCTTTTAATCCGTATCTGCGTACACAGAAGAAACATCTGAACCACGTTTTTGTCGGAAAATGTCGATCTTCTTTCATTTTTAATTTGCCGATGACGCAAGTAAATGAAATTTCATTTCAGCTCTCGCCGGCTCTCGGATGAAAACCTCGAGTCCCTGAAAGCGTCATAATTATCGTTTCCATCTGTATCAAGCCCCGTGGCATTACCGAGATCATCGGGAATAAATGCGCGATTAAGAGTCAGCATTTAAGCGGAGGGATTTAATTGGAAAGGGAAATTACGAGTGACAAGAAGTTCCTGGAAAACGGCTGTCATTTGGTGACCTACATCGGCCGGCAGGAAGTCGGTGTATTTCATTGATGGTCGGAAAGCTGATACGGTTTAACCGGTTTCCAGCCGTAGCACGCGCCAATAAAGTATTATACACGTTTTCTTGTCTGTAACAGCGTCGTCTAAATAACGTTGCAAAGGGAACAGCGTAAATTTAATTTCAACGGCCGAACAGGTTCTCGGTCTCTACGCGTTTGCGTAATAATTCCGCTATCTGGATAGGATCATACGTCACTGGAGAAACAAACTGCTTTGCACTCTGTACTCCACCGATAGAACCAAGGTGCTCGTGTTTTTTCATCGGAATTTTGCAACAATGCTGAGGCAAACGTGTCATGAAAAGCGATCGACAAATGCTAATATTCCGACGCAACAATCCGATAAATCCGAATCAATGTCGTGTGAACGTTTCTACACGCATATTTATTATTAGATCGCGGATTTTTACGTGAATAACAATTTTCCGCGTCGATTGCGAGATACAAGAGTTCCATGAACAACTCATTTGAGATAATGTAGAGCATTGTCCATGCTGAAGCAACAACGAGAAACTTTTAATTAATGTTACACGTACCTTGAAAAAATCGCTGCTTTTGAGAAAAAGAGAGCAACAAGGGGCGACGAAAAGTCGATCGAGGTTCTCTCAGTGTGGACATAACTTAACATGTTCGCTACTACCGTCACAAATATGCGACATCCATAATCTGACAGTTCACTTAGAAACAGTCAAATTCATTTTATGCAGTTCGTTGTTTAAAGTCATAGTAGAATGCATAATTTTCAGAGAATCTGTGACTTTCTTCTGCTAAACTGTTTTAACAATTCAAAATTGGGTACGTTGCGTTTAATAAAAAAAACTTTCGAACAAGGAAGGTAGAACGAAACAAATGCTGGTAGCGAACGTGTTAACACTCTAAATTCTTCTTACTCTTTTGTATTTCACACGTTTTCTTTTATAATATACCGTAGTATGTACTACAGTTATTTTTGCCATAAAATATCTGTTATACGTACGTGTTATGTACGTTATGTATGTCTGTTACGTACGTGTTCCCTTTTACTATTGTAAAATATATTTAGCACTTGCACCTTTCGGAAGAATCCGAGGATAAGCTTTTACAGCGGGCCAAAACGACCCGGCATCCGTGAGCAACGTCGCTGCTGTTTCAAGGGTTAGAGGAAGCCTAAATCCTAAATCATTCCAACAAGTACAGTGTACGTGCTCGAGACGTTATGACGCATTCCCATCGAACGTGAGCGAACCACCGACCGAGCAAGCATAAGGGCTGGCGAGAATTTTATAACCACGTTGTGGCGAACGATTTTTTTCTCCCCTCTCTTTTCCCGCAGTTTTTGAAGTAAATGAAACGTGCTAGAATTATTACTGTAGCTACACTGTATAGACAGGGACGATTGAAATTGGCTGAACCGGCGTTCGAACACGGAGCATTGCTCTTGTTACATGTGAGCCGTCTCTAATTCGTCAATTGTGTATTGCATCTTGAACAATCGGAAAAATATCGAAAATACCCATCACGACGAATTTATTTTATATTTTTTCGAAGCGGCCACGAATAGCTCGATTGTGAAGATTGAATTTTTTTTTGGAAATTGTGAAGTCGAATTTCGAAAACTGCAGTCTGGGAGAACTACTGTAAATCGCGAACCAGATCTCTTTTCCTTCGTTTATCTTGTTAGTTTGATATTCTCCGATTAAATGAACTCGATGCGAGTTCTCCGTAAATAAGGAACAAGATAAACGTAGAATAAAATATATAAAAAAATCAATGGGAACGGAATTGACACAAGGTTTACTGAAAACGTTCGGTATCTTCTGGTAGCTTTAATGCTGCGGAGCGTGCGTCTCGGATGGATCGATTAACTTAAATGCAAGTATTACCGGCGATATCGGGTTAGTGTTTTAGATAAAGAATTTAAATGGCTCTCAAGCGCGCGCATAATTTTTTTATGGGTCCGGGTATCACGATCTTTTAAGGGCGCCGTTATTTTTTTTACGACAAATGGATCCGCGTGTAAAGGCTCGTTTTACGCGACTCTGTAGCCTCGAGGATCGTGACCCGCATCGGTCAAGGTCGTTCGTCCAATTAAGTAGGCTATCTTTGCGTTTAGTAGACGGGGACGACACGCGGGTAACGTTCCACATTTTTTTTTATTCGTTTCGATGCGACTCGAAAAATATTGTTCTCAATTAGGAAAATGGCCGAAACATATGTTTTTGCTCGATCGGTCCCGGGACCGTTTTGTCTTTCCTCGCGGAAAAAACAGCGTGGGAGGTCGTTCCTGTCCAAACAACAGGAACACGGGCCAACATAAACGACTGCAGGCAAATGTTTGCCCGCGCTCGCTTGATTCAGCGGTGAAGTAGCGCCGGGAAACACCGGCCGAATCGATGCGGAAAGACCCGCAAATGGTTTGTCGCGCCTTTCCGCAGGGATTCCGTGTCTCCCGGTGAAATGTGTCGCGGGTGAAATGCTCCTCGCGCTTTACCCGCCGAAGATTTACGATCTGCTCGATAATCATTCGCGAGGGCCACCCGGAAGCACGTCCTTGGGCTGCGACGCAAGGTTCCCACGGCAAACATAATTTGACATGATCTGAAAAGAAGTAGAGTCGCCAGATGGGGGGAAGAAGTTATCTCCTCTCTTTCTATCAGTCCTGAATTAATCACGGATATTGTGACACACGCACGACAGAGACGGAACGCGTCACGTGGCGGAAGCGTGGGGGAACAGCGTCGGAGAAGGGCAAGGTAGGCACTCTGAGTACAGATCCCTATTCACTCCAGAATCCGGATTTGAGTCCGTGTAATATTACATACACGGGTACCCGCTAATTTCATGAATATTCGTGTATTGACACGGTGATGTAGCGTCGAACAGTCGAGCGTGAATTTATTGCTGTCTCGCTAACGTCTCGCTTCGAACATGAGCAGTCGAAAAGAATCCGATCGATAAAACAAAAACGCATCAGCTGTCTTGTATGTAGTGTATTATTACATCCTCATTTTAATTAGTAGATATTAATTTATGGGCGCGGAAACCAGGATTCCATAAATTGTTATTATGTCGGTACAAAAACGAGATAACGCATCACTGCAGGACAAAGGACGATCATTATAACCGTAAAATAAATTGTAAAGGGTAAAATCCGTGCTAATAATGGGGAACAGACAGACAAATACGAATTTCGCTAATTGAACATCGGACTCTGATAGATCCATAGCGTGAGAAGCTCCTAAGTAGCGTAAAAAGGGATACTGAGGCTAGTAAAATTTGTGGAGCGGTCCGCGTAATGGCCATATCAAAATGGGACGATTCCGAAGGTGACACACAGTGGTTAGGCGATTGTCCATGATTAATACGGACCTCCGTTTACAAGGGCGTTTAAAGTTGGCGGTTTCTAAAGCTGCAAAAACGCGAGCAGCGCGGGTACTGTCGATATTGCCAACCTTCCGTGGCGCATAAAAGCCCGTCGTCGCGTTTTACTTCGCGTTTCCAGAATGGACTCGGTCTGCTTTTATTAAACCGTCGTTCGTCGTTTATACGGAGAAGCGGCACGGCAACGAATAACCCTTTTCGCGTGGCATTATGCGTTTCCGCCTCGATTTACCAGGTGCCCTTCCTCTCGGAACCTTGCCTACCTCCCTCTGAGCCCTCTTTCCCTCCTTACCGTCACCCCTCTGAGCGGTTTTATAGGGTGTACCCATAAAATGAGTTCGATTGGATAACTGACACATAATTGGACAACTGGTAGCATGTCACTACAAACCAATACATATGGTGGCGCCTTTACCTGTCAAAAAACTGGAAATATGCTCAACTTTAAGCGACCATAGCTCCTCAACTATTAATCCTAGAGGTTCGAAACTTCGATCTGCATCCGCGACGGGTACAAATCTACTGAATTACATACCAAATACATCATAATTCGTAGGAGAAAGGCACAAATTTTGAGTCCGGTAAAGTAAAGAGCAGCCAAATATTTTCTTATTTATTCTTTTTGACAAAAGATCATCGAACAAAAGGGAAAATATCTTATTCATTAAAGTTAATTGCTGGAATAAAAATATTGGGCTCCCTTTATTGACTATCTTGCCAACCCAATAGATTAAACTAGCCTAACTCCTGCTTCAAAGGCACGATCGGTCTCGATTTTCTCGAGACCGGGGCGTCGAGCAAGAATACATTGTTCGTTTTTTATACCATATTCGTCCACGTAGATTCGTCGGGCGGTGCTACAATTTCGAAGACACCGTGTAGCGAGGTCCAGCGGAAACTTGAACGAGAATCAACGTCCCTCGGCTATACGCGGCGCGGTCGGCGCGCATATTATGTTGGCGCTGCCGTCGCCGACCAAACTCAAAGCTCCTTACTTGGGAATTACCTTCTTCTTATTGGCTTAGGTAGCATTCATACTACCACGTCGGCTCGGCCCGGCCCCGTGCTCCACGATTTCTAAGGCCTGCCGGGAATAAAACACCGGGCGAAATGTTTAAACGGAATGAAAAACTTTCAGCGACCCGCGCAGCTTGTCAGCTCTCTCCTCGACCGCCCCTTCACCCCGCTCGGCTATTTCACCGTGAAAATTCGGAAAGTTCCTTTCAAATCCTTTCGATGCTGCGGAATAAATGTATTTCGTGGCATGACGGCACTGATAATCGCCGTTCAACGAAATTTTATTTCTTCCTACGCCAATTAATCCTCCTTTATATATATATATATCGGCGTTACCTATATATATTATATAATAATATATATATATATATAAATCCCTTACTTGAAAATGGAAGAATAAAGGAAGTTGTATTGTTTACAGCTAATATAACGACACGCATATATCCACTCTAAATCAGTAAGACTATGGAAATAAATACACAGATATCGCATAACTGTTTTACTTTTAATCGTCGTTTAATATTACATAGTTAAACGATAAACCACCCAGCATATGACCAGTAAATTTCGCTGAATAAAACGTATGTATTTAGCATTTTATTGGTCTGATACGGCAGTAACGAACGACCGTTTCAATCTCTTTCTGTTTGTAACAATGCAATTCAGTGT
Source organism: Lasioglossum oenotherae (assembly GCA_028455765.1). Lineage (NCBI taxonomy): Eukaryota > Metazoa > Arthropoda > Insecta > Hymenoptera > Halictidae > Lasioglossum > Lasioglossum oenotherae. Next base: position 615,892 of record CM052294.1, on the reverse strand, counting down.
TTCGACACAATGAACGGTTATCATAATCTGCGAGGATCAGCTGCGGCGATTGTTATGCAAGTGCCGCGACGCACACAATGTGATTAATTTTTCAGAACAAAAATGTTTTGACTCTTTCGATGCGACAGCTTTTTGACCAATTTATATTTCAATTCGCATTTATAAAAACGGTTTTGGAGCTATTCAGGCGAGATTCGTTCAAATGGTTCACGGACCTAACACAGTTGCTATCGTTAAAACTTTTATGGACCATATTATAATTTCTGTGACGCGAAACGAAAATTGTCTATTCAATTAGCTAACATTTAGGAGCAGAAAATTGTTTCAGTATTTAGACAAATATTTTATGAGAGATACGATTATGCAAAATGAATGAATGAATTTATTGTTAGAACTATGAAACGTGTCGACATTTTAGTTGATCTTTGTTCCAATGTACGCACAAATTAACCAATCTGTTGAATAAATAGAAATACTTTAATGTCTAACAGAAATGGAATAATTCATTTCAGTTTGTTTATCCTTAGGACTTTTGTTGAAGATAAGAATTGTCTAAGTCGACTTTAAGATTTGGAAGCCAGATGAGAATAACTAGACTGCGGATGCATTTATGAAGAAATTGTTTCAGTGAAATATAAAATAGTAAGGGACTAGAAAAATTTAAGAACATCGTAATGTTGTTCTTAATTTAACAAAGTCATTAAGGGAGAAAATAAATTTTTATTCGATCCCTACTTCCCACAATGAATACAGAACATTTTTTAAACTATGGTGCCCAAGGTGGTTCGGAACCCACCATATAAAAAAACTGTAGGTCCCGCCGCAAAATAACCGCAGCAGTTAAAAAAAGCGATGTAAAATAAATAAAAAAGAAAAATGCAGAACAATTTTATTTCGCATAAAGATCCGCAGTCTAAATATTATATGTATAACATTTTTAAATTCTTCTAATGTATCTACAGTTTTGTTTTACGCTCTTCCATTTAAAAAAAAAGAGTTAATTCTGCATGAAAAGATCTTAATAATTCCAGTAAAAACCGATCTGTAAAGACTGTGAAACCGATACTACTCGGAAACGTTTGATTCTGCTAGTTGCCTGTTAAAACCACGGTCTCGCTCGGCTCTCGAGAGCCAATGTATCGCGAGAAGTATTAAAACGTTCCAGAACAGCCGGGATTATCGAAAGTATTGATCACGAGAAGATGCCTGGTGAAAAACGAGGATTGCCGTGTCTTTGTTTGAGAATCGGTCGGCCGTGAAAATGGCGGCGATCGTTCCAACGTCTGCGGACGGTCTTCCCCAGCGCGGCGAGCGGGCTAATGACTATTGTTTAAAAATGTTTGGAACAATGAGCCGGCCGTAACCCGATCGCGGAATACTTCAGGGGGGAAAAGGATATAATTTTCAGGAAATATTTCGTTACGGTGCATCGGGTAATTGAGTTAACTGGCCAGGAAGGCGTGCAGGCGGCGAGAAGGTAAGCCGAAGCCTGGACGAAGCCGGGCTTCCAGAGGATGAGAGAAAAAGAGAGGAATAGAGAGAGAGAGAGAGGAGCCGAGTTCGGGCCAACTTCGGATCAGGTTCGGGTCAGAAACCTGCCAGAGACGAGGCGCAGACGGGCTAGAAACGGGACTCTTCTCTCCGCTCTTCTGTCCCCGCCATTATAAAATTACGCTCCGAGACATTCTCGAGGACGCGCGACACCGCGCCGCGACGACACGAAATTTTCACCGCGACCACCCCCTCTTTGCCATAATTTCCCGCAAACTTTCTGCACTGTACCGCGGCGTTCATGTAACTCGGTCAAACTGTCGTCACGAAGCCATCGAGTCAAAAAAGAGTTTGAGATGGAATCGCATGATTTCACAGTATTCCAAGGATTCGGGTACTCCAGAATTGATTCTGATGTTTCCCAATGTCGCTCTAGACTCTAGAAGAATCGAGTAGCTCTTTCGTTAACTATATTAATGTACCATCTCGGCATCATTGGGATTAAAAGAAGAGTTTGACATGAAATTGCATGGTTTCACAATGATCGAATTCGTTGGATCGAATTCATTGGATGAAATTGTCCTTTCAAAATGATCGAGACTAAAAGACAACTTTGACAGTGTATAATTGTTATTAATCCTAATATCGTTCTCCTTAATGTCACATTACAGCAATTAAAAGCTATTATGGTAGACAGCTTCGATATTAACTGGGTCAACCTATCATCTTAAAAGTATCGAGATAGAAAAGAAATTGTAGCAATATAAAATTGAAGGGATTTCTCCATTTTTAGAAATTTCAACGTGTCTTTATTCTTTATCTTAACGTTAAGAGAACAGAATATCTACATTAAAATATTAAATAGCAATCAGATTCAAAAATTAAAACCATTGGCAGAACGAAAATAGTTTGATTTGAAAGTTAAAAGTTTCGCAAAATCATTTTCCTAATAAAAAAATTTCTTTAGTAAAATTGAAAAACAAAATTGTTGTATTATTAACATGATCAAGCTATAAGCTCGAAATCGTCGAAATTAAAAGCGCTACGGCAATGAAAGAATATTATACAGGTTCATTGTTAATTGGCCCAATCATCTAAAAAACCATCGATAATTAAAATAAGAGTTCGATTAAATAAAATCGAACGGTTTTACATGTCCTCTCGCGAGCGCTGTACCAAGGATTTTAATCTAATTTCCTTTTTTAATGTAACATCAGGGGACTCGAGCAAAATAAACAACAGCGTTATTAATTTGATCAATCATCGCGGAAACCATCGAAATTAAAAAAGAAGTTTGAGGGAATAAAATTGAATGGATTTCATTGTTAATGTAACATCAGGGGACTAAAGTGAAATAAACAACAACGTTATCAATTGGATCAATCATCGCGAAAACCATCGGAATTGAAAAAGGAGTTTGAGGGAATAAAATCGAATGGATTTCATTGTACTCTTGGGAACGGTGTTTCGGAGATTTTTCACTAATTCCACTTTTTAATGGTGCAATTGCGGGACAGTAAATAGCTTTGTTATTACCAATAACGGGACCGGTCACTCCAATTTTATTTAATTTTCGACGAAAAACAGATGATGAAATGGTTTGTAATCATGCAATTAAACTGTCGGCTTGAAATCGTCGAAATTAAAGTAAATGTTGATTAGCCATTAAGTAAGTGTTTTCCCAAAATGCAGCGGTTCATTAAATTCGATGTTTTTGAAATATTTATGAAATTTATGAAATACCATTTATGAAATAAGAGAAGTTTTTGACAAACCCATAGATTCCCCGAATATCATGTTACGTGTACGTGTTACGACTTTAAATAACAACGTGCATAAAATTCATTCGACCGCTCTGATCTCATAAAACAGCAGAATTCCGTATTTCATTTAGACCCGCTGACTTGGTTTTTACATTCGCGATATTTCATCCGTGGCGAACTTCAAAATTGCTTCGGCTTCGTGTATATAAAAATCTACAGTTCATAATTTTCGTAAAAGTCCCCAGTGTTAGATTTAAAAGCGGCGATGATTAAACGCGCCGAATCGAGCTCGTAAATCACACCGTCATTACTCCCGTTTTGTCTTATATATCTGTTATTTCTATATTTATTTGAACGACGAGTGTGGAATAGAGATGATTTATTGTTTTTATCGGTCTAATAAACGAGACGGGGGTCGTCGGACGACAGCGATCATAAAAGACGTCGAATACCTTTTTCGTTATTGAAACACGTTCATTTGTGAAACCGATAAAAGAATTAATTCGATTAAGAAAGAGAGAGGAATAAAACAAAGTTCACAGTACCGTTCGAGGAGGAATTTTTTAAATTGAACCAAATGAGTGAGAACCGTAAAATAATAGTGAAGAAAAATTTAAAAATACAATATTTATGTCAGTTATGCAGCTAAAAATTTTATGGAAAATGTCAATTTTCTTTATGTTATTTCTACAGGCTCGGATACAAAATTTTAGCGAATTTTGCTATTTATTCCTCGCAACTCTGGCCAATTGCAATTTTCTAAAATAATAGTGAGGGAAAATTTAAAAATATTCTGCTTGTGAAAATGTGTTTTCTTTATCTTATTCCACGATACAAAATTAATTAAAGTTTGCTATTTACTCTTCGCAACTCTGACCAATTGCAATTCTCTGAAAAAAATCGTCAACTAATCGTTCCAGCATCTAAAAAGATCTGAAATCGTTTAAACCGACTTTAAACAAGTTATTTTTATTTTATTTCCGTTTTTTATTTCACACGATCCTGGGAAATCGGATTGTCGCGTTTTAAAATGAAACAGTAAAGAGCGAGCGTAAAGATTAGAGGTTGGAAACCGTCGATATCTTCAATTGTCGAAGAATTATGGCGAGAACAATCCCCGTGGTAGTGTACAGCGCGCACGCACGCCGCGCCGCGAGCATAATAGCGGTTTTACGTTGACTTTAATCATGAAAATTTAAATCAAGTTGAGCCTAATTTATGACGCTTTAAATTAAAGATAGCTGACGGCGTCGGGGCCATTGTAAATTGGACTTAGCCCCGTTCGGAATCCGCGATGCGCGCACAGACTCTCCGGTTCGGTTATTGTTGCGCTGTCCGTTGATAAACGTTAACAGGCCACGTCGCCGTCGCTAATGAGATCAAGGCATGCCCCATCGATATACGATGCGCGACCGATTTTATCAGCAGCTCGGAAATTGATGGGTACGCGTGTACCAAGAAATTCGACGGTTAATCGTCTACGACCGAACCTTTTCGTCGTGCGCTGATTAATTAACCATAATTACTTAATTATCGGCTGTGGATCGTATGACGGAAACCGTACGGCGAATAACGAACGAAAGAAATTTTCGCGTCGGTCTTCTTCGTCGTCTATATTGGATATCCGACGTGGAAGGTATCGGGGAACTGAAATCGACTACATTTTTAAGGGATGATCAGAAACTGATCAAAAGTCGTGTAAAACTACGATTTTCACCATTTTTAACCGCTTGTAGCTCGTGTGCATGTTAATCTCAAGGAAATTTTCAGCATATGTATAACTAACATAGATCTACAAAACATATATTTTAAATTTTCATAAAGGACCCAAATAAAAAAGTTTTAAAAAATGCCTTTTCTATTTTTGCATGTAACCTTCTATATTATAATTTTTGGAAAATCTTTTTTGCATATCATTTCGTAAACCAATGCTTCCAATTGATTATAAAGAAAAGAGGTCGTTTCGTATAATTATAAAAAAGTTATTAGTTTTTAAAAGGTGTACGAATACTTTGTACAACCATTGTATGTGTAAATTTGATGAAGCTCCGTGAATTTACTTAAGGGTTGCACAAGTTCGCGATATAGGAGAAGTAATTAAGTTGCGGAATAGTAGAACGACTAAAGAGAATGACAAACATTTTTATATTACTGTAAATACGTTTTATCAGTCCAGATGAAAGTGCGGAAGCTGGAAATTGCACGAATATCCGCGGTCTAAAGATAATAGTCTGGTATACCACAGTTACCAGTGGTGTTTTGATCCACGATGTTGTTTTTATAATATTCCAACTTATGGTACGTGTAAAATTTGAATATCAACAAACGTTGCTGCAACTTGCAGTTTCTGTTTACCCGATAAAATCTAGCAGTTAGCACACCAAAGGTTTCACTTATTCCGATGAAAACGAGACATCGCAGAAACATCTGCAGTCTAGTAAGTAGTCTTCAACAGTTTCTCAATTACCTTTTCAATGCGTTGGTCGCCGAAGTACCGCCCGAAAGCATTCAACAAAATCAACGTAATTTCTCCAATGAAATCGGACCTGGAACACAAAAATTAGTTCATTAGTTTCTGTAATAATAATAAATCTATATCATAGTGAAAATCAAATCAAATTTCATTCAATCAAGGAACCTGTTAACGCTGAAAGCACTTTTATGTTTGAATGGAATTTTTCGAAACCAAAAATTTTCTTCTGGACCCGAAAAATTTATCAATTTGTTACGATCGCGTAAAAATAATTCGTTTTTTATTTCAGGAATAATTATCCTAACTGACCTGGATTCTCGTCGGGTATTGGAAAAATAATTTGTACATAAAACCGAAAACGGAAGAATTCAGTCACCGAGTATTTTCAATTACCTTGGTCAATTAGCTTTGTTTTACTATGAAATGAAGCAGTATGTCATCACAGAAACGTGAATGTAGAACAAAGGATACGAATAATTTCATACAATCCTTTCCCAACCGGATGCTTAAAATCCGAAACTGTCTATCAATTTACGGCTTTGTCGGAGGATTCGATACAAACATAATACGTCCGATTTTTCGCAAATGGAAGTTTTGCATTGTTCCGCTGTCCGAGAGACGAGCAACGAACGCACTTCCCGTGACTAGTCCGTTGATAGTCTATCCGAGCACACGTGCCGGCGTTTATAAAAATGTTAATTAAAGTCCGTTCGCCGCGAGCGAGCCCTAAAACGTCGTTCTCCCGTCGAACGAGACGAAGACTGCGGCTTGGCGGAGCGCGTCCGTAAGAAATTATTAATTACACCTATCGGCGTGGCTGGCATCAGCGTCGACCTGTAATCGACGATAACCCGTGCCCGGAGCCTGATCGACGGTAATTTATGGCCGCTTAATGTAACCCGATATATTTCTTATCGAACCCTAAACGCGAGCAACCCTTCCCCGGGTCGAGGGGCCAGGAAGCTACGCCCCCGATCCTCTTTCTCCGCTGGCTAGCCTTAATATTCTAACGCGGGAGAGCCTATCTTTCCAGAAAGCTCCGGATATTGTGCGAGTAGGCTAGCATAAGGAGACTGTATAGAATGGGGGCCGACGAGAGGGACGAGCATTCAGGTACGAAAAAAAGAAAGAAAACGGGACACGGTAGACCAGGTAAGCTGAGGAGGAGAGGAAGAGGCCGAGGAAACAGGAACCGAGTCGGTGCGGTGGAGGGCAACAGAGAGCCAGAGAGTTTAGAGGGAGAGGAGGACGGGAGAGAGCGAGAGAGAGAGAGAGAGAGAGAGAGAGAGAGAGGGTAGAAGGTGAGACGACCAGAAACAAGAAAGAAAAGGACGAGAGCGAAGGCGGATGCGCAGGTGAGCTCGGGATACGAATAAGGGTCAAACGAAAGCGAGTTATTGGGCAGCAGGGCCAGGAAAAGGGGCGAGACCGTGAACGAGACAAACAAGCGAGAGCAGACCTGCCGTTTGAACGCGTTTCTATGGGTCGGTGGGCTCACTTTTAATTAAGTGGTGTTCGGGAAGTGGTTTAAAATTCGATTATAAGATTTGACGCATACAACGACAACAATGACGACAACGACGACAACTCGGCAAGTTAATATCTTAGGCGTGGTAAAAATACAGAAGAGGTAAGAAAATATTTAAAAGTATGCAACATGGATTAATAAAGTTAGTGATCACATATGTTTCCAGAGGATGAAGCTGAGGGACAGTCTGACAATACAATAAAGGAAATACTAGAAGAAAGAAGGTCAGGGGGCGAGTTAGAGTGGCCGAGGGTGTTGAAACAAAGCGGAAAGAGGTGAGAGAGAGAGAGAGAGAAAAGAGGAAAAGCAAACCGAAGAGCAAAGACTAACAGCAGGATAAATCTAGGGTGGAAGTATTAACAACAAGGTTGAGATAGGACGGCATACTGATGCCAAAGGAAAGTAGTTCCAACTTGAATGTCAGCCTTAGCTTTAGCTTCAGTTTTAATGGAGACGGCAGAAATGTTTTTCCCAGTATTCGTGCTTTTACCACACGGAGATATCCTCCGATATGTAACGGAATTCTCGCCCGTAAAGAACCGGGAAAGTAGAAGATTTGAACTCGAAGATTTTCTTCGGAACAGATCCACTGTAAATGTACGTACAACGCGATTGACTGATAAATGTAAGAAAAGCTCAGCTGTAGACCCTTGGAAACATGTATGTTCAATTTCTACTTTCGCTAATTAGCCTCGCAAAAGATTGGCATTCGCTGATTCGAGCATATCACGTTCTTTTGATGAATATTGTTATCAGGTCTTCGTCACATCTGCACTTGATTGTACTTATTGCGCGTAATTTACTTGTTTATGCATTTTTCGAATTTTCCGACGCCAGGAGTGGAGCTGGTAATTTTTTACTGCTTGACAAGCTTCCAAATTGGGATCATTAACATTTTAAATTCGCGACATTATAATCTTGATTATTTGACTGGAACGTCGGCCTAGTGCCAATTTTAAACTTGTAATTTTTTACGAGCTCACGCTTTAAGCCGTACCTTTTTGAAGCAATTAGGCCCTCGCCAAAGGGCGGAACACGCTGTGCCTATTGCGACAGAGAGAAATCTCAATTTGCTAAATAAACGCTTACTTATTGGAAGTTCATTTATTCCGGTGCATTATTTATTGTTCGATCTAGTAGGAATATTATAAGTATGAAGAAAATGTATTTATTCAGACCTTTAGCGATTTTTACCGTGATATATTTCCGCAGAAATACAGTGACCGAAATAATATTAGGTTTACTTTATTTTTATACAAGAATAAATGTGTTTTGTGACTTAATATTCCGAATTTTAGTTATCAGCAAGTTATTATTTATACTGCAATTAGTAACACACATAATTTGTTTACATAATATATTTAATTATTAATATGGTTAACAAACAATTATAAAATTGTGAATTTATGTGCGAAATTAATATTGTGGGTAGGGAAAATTCAGTGTTTAATCGATTCTCATTTGTTTCTGATGGTTTCAATTATTCTGTGCATTTAATGTGTTCATTTTTAAAGCGTTTCTGTTCCGATTTCAGACCAGGCTTCTCTGGTCCCATTTTTTAATTGATTTACACTAGAGTGTTGTTTCCTGTTAGTGTAAACTGCGCGAGCTAAAATGCCTCAAAGGTTTTCAATTGTATTCAATTAAAGTCTGGACACCTACTATTTCTCAGGTGTCGGTGACCTGGCACACCTCTATCCTGAATTGTACGACTCGGACAATCTCGGTGAACATTAATATTGTAGTATCCTCGCATCCCCAGTCGAAGGAGCGGTGCTCTCGTAGGTTTCCAGGCGAAGGGCAACGAGAATTCGCATAAAAATCGGTGGTTACGTGCAGAGGAAAGTTGTCGGGCAGCAAACAGCAGGGTTCGGAGTGACGAGGATTTGGTGGTCGGGGTGCTGGACTATCGGAAGGGCAAAATAGGAAGGACAAGGGAGGACGGACAGAAGAGATACGGCGGCTGCCGATACGGCCGCGACTCGTCTTCTCGTACTACAGACGTACACCGGGTTTACTTTAGATCCGCAGTGCATACAGAGCGCAGACAGGTTTTATTAACCCCCTCGACCACTCCGCGGACGTGTACCCCGGATATATGCGCTTTCCCTACGAGTTGTTGCTTCCTCGATGTTCAAGCGAAAGCTGGGTATACTCGCGGCGATCGATCCTTGGCACGATGCCACCGATGTTTCTTCTCCTTCTTCTCCGCTCATTCTCTCCCTCTCTCTCTCTCTCTCTCTCTCTCTCTCTCTTTCTCTCGAGCGTCTTTTCCCATCCTTTCCTATCGTGTTCTCCCGTTCCCTCTTTTCTCTCCTCCTAGACCCATCCTTCTTCTCCTCTCTTCTTTCCATTCGTCGCGGGATCTCCACGCATTCCTTTCCCACGAGCTATGAATTTGCTTTCGATGATATTGTTCTAGCGTCGCCTGCACGCTCCCGATAAAAATCTAGGATCGTTTGCGGGGAACAGCAGGGCATTATGGTAACCGTTCACGATACCGGCCTCGAAAACTGAATTTTAACGCGGAATTTAGGAGGACGAGTCGGCCACGACCTCCGAGGCTGGTCGTAAACGTACGCGATTGAAACGCGCGGTTACGGATTTCGGGGGGAGTTGATGGAATTTCACTCGGTTACGCCCTAGATTAGATGCCATTCGGATAGAGCCGCTTGCCAATCGACACTGCATATGCTTCCTTCCTTCAAGACACATAACTGAATCTGATACCAGGCTAAACTCTCCACCAGACTATGGATTTTTATGCAAAATTGAAATTGAGTACAAGAAAGATTAATGTATCTCCAAGAAGTACCTTAAAAGCTGTGTTTTAAAAAGATTGACAATAAAGCTGAGAATGATCTTGAGAACCTCGATTGTCCGAGCGTTAATCATTTGGAATGATAAATTAGTAAAAACGATCCGTATCTGCTAAACATGCCTACAACATCCACGAAAATCTACAGCTACTATATCGTCTAATATGTCGGATTTCAAATTATATATTTGTAATTTGATCGTTTAGATAGTTCTTTGACGATCGATTCACGATCAAGCATATTGCGCAACAATTATTGTTTGAAAATTGTATATTGTATATGCTATACACAAATAGACCGTGTGCTCTCTTTGTGAGAGGATTCAGGGGATAATGGAACCGCTGACTGGATCTCGTCGACTGTCAATCAGCTAATTACGCTCGATATTCTGGATTATCCAGCCGCCATGGCTAATCGACGACTCTCAGGACGTTTCGTCGAAGCAGAGCTAACGTCGAATCGAAAATCCTATTTGCAGAGATTAGAATTCTGTAGCTGCAAATGACGCAGATCACCCGAACTTCGAATTCCATCCTAATCTCGACAAATGATGAAATATAATTGATATAATTATAAGGATGCTTCTAATACATGGCCTTTGTGTTTCGTGAAATTGATGTAGACAATGTTTATTTCCCATGTAGATCTGCAGTCTAGTCGGTAACAGTCAATGATTGACACAATAACTATGACCAGAGGCAGAGAATGACTTTACAATTCCCTAAACTCTCTCTCTCTCTTTTTATAAAAGGCAACGACTATGTCGGCCCGAGGTAAATACTCTAACACAGGCGAATACCTCGGCATTCTAACAGAAAGCTTAGAAATCGTATACCCAGTGTCCGAGTAATTAATGATCAAAACCAGTCCCACAAAGACACGCGGTTATCAATGAAGCGAAACAGAATCCACACACAGACACGTAATTAACCATAGAGAAACGTTCGTAAAAGCATACTCTGCCCTCGCGGATAGAATGAGGTATACTTTGTACAAGCGCGACATTAGCCCCGTTTCACCCGACAGTCGCGTCGATTTCGATCGCCATTCACGACTACAGCGACCGCTGTCGCGAAACACAGCGTCGAACAAATGCTTTTGCGTTAACAAAAACCCGTTGCCGCTAGGCACAGAGGAGGGAAGGGTCGACGGGTGGTAGCAAATGGATGAAGAGAATAAATATTTAACCGGCGCGAAAGAGCGCACGCGAGCGCGTCGCTTTGAACTGCGTTTAAAAATTATTCAAACGCGCGCGGCCGAAGGAGCCATTGTTCCGGAGTGCTCTTAAATGCGTATCCGGCTTAATTGGCCCCGGCAGTAGTGTAAATCAGCGACGGGGCCGGCGGCGACGGGAGCCGGGCCGCTGTCGGGCCGCCGCGCCGCGCCGCCTGTGCACGCATAAACATTTCTCCACCGATCGGTCCGCTTTAAAATCGCGGGGACGCGCGTCCGTTACTATGACGACTTTTGATTAAAACGCCGTTCCAAATTGGCTTTGTGCGTTTGCACTTGACAAAACCCTCGCGATACTCCCTTCGGTACGAGAGTTTAATATAATAGGCATTAGCGATGTTACGAGAGCTACTCGAAGGGGTTGCGAATACCCGGCAGCAACCCCCGTCCTCTCGCTCTCTTGCTTTTTCTTTCTCTTTCCAGCTCCCTTCCCTGGGGGTTGGCCAACTGTTCGGACTCGCGGGGGGTTGCCCCGAAGAGATCATGCAGAAGTAGATAGCCTGAAAAGAAGACCGAGAGAAAAAAAGCTGAAGGACCAGACGGTGGGATTGTATCGAACCAACGGGATGAAAGATCTCCTCTGAAAGCCCTTCATCCTACCCGCAGCACTTCCCCGGAAATGGATAAACATAACTTCACGGAGGGTCGAAGTCCTGGGACCGGCCGATCGTGAGAATCGATCTTCGATTTCGTCGGAATCGTGCGATTGGCGGATTTTAAGTGTATTCTATTTGTTGCAAGGCGATTTGCTTTTGGTTATCCCGTTTGGCGGTGATAGACGATCGTTGGAAGATTCTGTGATCCAGTGTTTTTAAAGTTCCATCCTGGTTTAGGGGTGGTACCAGATGATCTTATCCCTTGAGTGGACTTTCGAAGCGAATTTTGAACTTTGTTACCGTTCTCGACAAAATGTTATTCACTGTCAATTTTCCAGACATATGCTCCTTTTTTATAATAAAATGTAGGTGAAAAAGATTGACACCATCTTGTAGCCCTCTCGAAAACATTCATCTTTTTCCTATGCTTTTCGTAATTAAGCGAACCACCCCGTATAGTTATTGAGAAATACATAGGCGTAGATATAACCTTTGTTATTCTAGGAAATTCTGAACGACAAAGAACGTCTAATCGCTGTAACGATAAAATAAGTCGCAGTGCGAGAGGTCGAGGTAGACAAAGTTACCGTTCTGGCACGTGTAAGCTTTCCGTCGAACAAATTGCTGTGAATCGAAGGCATTCAATCGAAAACATGGCCGGATACTCGATAAATACGAGACGAGCGTTCGCGACCGGCGCGGCGGGCAATCATCCGTTTTGTGGCGAGATGAATAAAATACGAGGAGAATTTTTCTATCGTGGTTGGGAACTGTTCCTCCGCCTCATCCTTAATCCAGTTACAATTCCCGCGGAAAGGGGTGTAAACGTGGCTGTTATATGAGGAGCAACACGGTGGGCGGAGGTGGAAGGAGAAATGATGTAGGAAAGAAACGGGGCGAGCAGTGATGGATAAGAAAGCAGCGGCAACAACCGTACGAAGAAAATGAATAAGATAAAAGCTTCTCTTCGTCGGAAGGGAATTGGAGTCTAGGTTGAAAGGGGTTGAAAAGAAAGCAAAACCGGATGAGCGAATGAGAAACGGACAGAGAAAGAGGAAATGAGAGAAACGAGACGGAGATAAACAGCGCGGAGGGGGAGAAAGGGAGGGAAGCCCGTGGCTGGCTCTTTCTCCCCCGTCGAGTGGCTTGAACTTTAGAACCAGTCGAATCTAAGGTCTTCTATTTCTCAACCTGTTGAATTTCCCACCGACATGACGCGCGATTTGTTTTCTCGCAACGTTACTGTTGGGAATGTTCGAAACCGGCGCCGGCCGCGCTGATCTCGTTGTTCGCGCGCGGACGAGCACGAAAATGGAAGCGAATGGATTAACCCGTGAAAACCGCCTATAACGTGGCCCCTCCCGCCCCTCCCGCCCCACCTCGCCATACAAATGGCAATGAGGATTCGATGAATGTCGACCACCGTACTTTCCATATTTCCGGTCCGATCGTTTGTAATCCTTCATCCCCGGTTAATAGCGGTCATCGCGCGCGGGACCGTCGCGCATCGTCATCGCTGCTCTCGCGTGAAACGACTCCGAAATCGAGGTTCCAATTGGCAGCCGGGCTATCGGCCCCTGTACCAAATTACCGAAAAATGAGAAAAACACTTTTTTCACCCCCTGCCGCCGAACTGGCGCTCGAAACTTTTTCGGAATATCGCGTGGCCACCGTCCATGGATCCCAGAGGGCGAGGATCGCGAATCGAGCGCGTTTTTAAAGTAAATCGGCCGTGGGCGGAGAGAATAAAAAGTATATCATGCGAGTTTTTCGGCGGAAAATCGTGGTACACACGGTTTTTGGTCGGAGGTGGTGGGAAACGGTCCTGTCAATGAAAGTTAAAAAGGAGAAATGGGATGTGTGACTACAAAGTTAGCTTATTCCTGAATAGCAAGAGTTGGGTCTAGTTTATCTGCCAATTAAAATCGTTAGTCATTTCTATCTACCCTTAAAAGAGATCATCCCGACAGAACCTGGCTCAAAAATGTGTCAATAGGAATTTGAATAGGAGGATTTGAATGGGTTTAGCTATCCTTCCATGGAATCACTAAGAACGTCCGCCATCCGAAGCTCAAAACGCACAAATGATTTGACTGTGATTTTTAATCCTACCATAAATGTCGAATCCACGTTGGCTCTAAAGTCCCGAATTTGCCAAAAATAATTATACGAAATCAGCGTGTATCTCGCGCAGCGAGCATTTTAATTGGCATTTAATGCTAATGGCGAAATTGTCGACCGAGCGTACATGACGGCGACCTCTCGGCGAAAAGTAATAATGATATAAAAATACACATAACACGGATCTAGATCAAATTATAATCTAAAATCAGTAGAGTGGGTACGCGGATTTTAATTGGTCGCCAGTGGAGTTGCTTCTCGCGACAAATAATGACAGACATATAATAATATCAAACTTTCGGAATACATATATCGGATCGATGTTCTCGACATAATAATGGAAAAAGTTAAACGAACGTGGTGTTTCGAAATTCACAATTCCCTGGAAATTACAATTCAACATCAGTTGGCTGTCTAGGCGGGTTTTAATCGGATTTTAATGCCTCCAGTAAAATCGTCAAACACACGGGAACAATTACATGGAAATTTAAATATCTTTCGCCGAAGTAAAAATATTTTCCCGTTGCAATCCCAGAAGTCAAATGGACGTATGTTTCCATGCCACGTGATTTCCCGAATAACGACAATCTAAAATCAGCGGAGTAGCTGCACAGATTTTAATTGGTTTTGGATGACGGCAGTGAAATTGTGGTGCGTTGTTCTCTCGCGAAAAACGAAATTAATTCACGCTTTGATCATCGCTACACATTTCGAGACGGTGCTCTGCAGTCCGTAATGTGTAGTACATATCAAACGCAGGAGGACTCCGAGAAAATTGCAGTAGCGTCTCGCTAGTTGCACGACACAGGACCGAACAGGCGCAGGCGTGCAGAAATCGAGGTTGTTCGCACCCCATATTTCCTCTACGTAACCATCACATGTGATACGATCCGCAATATAAACCATTAAATAAAATTATGTACCTCAACATTAAATGGAATGATGTACCTCAACATTAAATAAAGTGATGTACTTCAACATTAAATAAAAGGATATACTTTAACATTAAATCAAATGATGAATCAAATTTTATTTCATGTTGGAAGAAACGCGTAATATTCATATTTGTTAGACTTTATTAAAATCTTCACGACGACTCTGACTCGTTAGAATACAGCAAGGGGTTAACGTAAGTTTTGTGTTTTCTTTGTACGAAGCGTCGTGCAAAAGTAGCTGCAAGTGCATCCATCATTCGAAACCACTTAATTACTCAGCGAACAAGATTCTGGTACAAGCGATAACAATATTTTGGCGTTAGAGGACCGGAGCCGGGTCGTGCAGCGTTAAACGCGGCGCACTCGACTGGTGTGCGGTGTCCTCCAGTTTCGCGGCAGCAGGCATAGCACTTTCATCCAACCCTATCCGTGTATTTCTCGCCTCCCTTCATCCGCCTCTCGTCCGTACATATTTATGGTGAAATTACCTTTATACAAACGCCCCGGGGCAAGACAGATCGTGTATACGTTCGCGCGGGCGCGGTCGAGTTCCAGTTAGAGTTCGAGTACGGGGATGTGCGGATACGGATGTGGGGGTGGGGGTGGTATAGCGGGTGGATCGGTGAACATTGCAAACGCGGCTCTTTGCTTGTGCCGTAATGCCTGCTGCTCGGAGCGTAACGACCTGCCGGCGTATCTGGCCCGGTGCAATGATAGCAACCCCTAAATGGAGTTGGCAGCTTTCCTTCGCCGTTTTCACGATAAAGACGCGAACTTGTTCCCCGAGTCTTCCCCGACCAGACGGGGAATTTCATTAAGCGTCGGCGGCGATACGCGCCTCGGAGTTCAACGGAGTTAATGCGAGACCGCCCTTTATTCTAAGTCGCGAATTTTCTTTTTCGGGAGGAAATGCGCGAAACACGGCCCGCCTCGCGGACAGACAAACACAATGCTTCCTTAACCGCGCGACAAAACGCCGCAAATTCACAAACTTTCTTTATTAAGCTGATGACCACGCGAACTCGACGATTCCCCGCGATCCGACCTTCATAATCCGCGCGGATGACGGTTCAGAAGCCATCCTCCTCTTTCCCCAGCGTCCTCGCGAGATTGTCCAACTTCCTGTTTCTCGCTAACTGATTCTTTTCTTCTTTTTTCTGCAGGCGTATCGACACTCGTTCCCTGGCTGAAGTTTCCCGTCTTCCCGGGGAAAACGATTATATTCTGTTCCGCTTGAACTTCCGCCGCGAAAGTTAGGGGTAGTGATTGTGAGGGCCCGAGCACGCCGCGCTGAGCGCTCGAAACGTTTTCCAACTGAAGTGAGCGAAATGTTCCCGAAGGACCGGTTTAACTCCGTAACTGTACAGGTTTAAGTAAGAGCCCACAACAGTGTGTGAAATTACAATCTGCTGTACCACTCTCTCCGCGGACTGGATGAGAGAGATGAGAATGAAAAATGGCCACGAGATCCACGGGGTTGGACGCGAGACTCCGGACAGGTAACTGATTTAGATAAATAGCTGCTTAATATTTGTTCCTTGTGAAATTAATGTTAATCTCTTGTTCAATCATTGGACAATTATTTACTGTTTTTATTTTGACGATTCTATTCGTTTTAAAGTTTGTAATAAATGTGGATTTATAGCTTCAAAATACTTGTGCCAAAATTCTCGACGTACCGTTCAAAACACCATGACATTGTCAAAAAATAAAAATTATCTTAGAAATTCTTAAATACTGAATTCGAAATTAAGTGTTTGTATTTCTTATATACATATACATATATGTATACTTCACCTAATACATTTCGTATGGTACTTTTATTATTTACATAATATAGCTTTAAACTATAAAAAAGAAAATGTACCGTGTTGCAAATGACCTTTGACGTTGAAGCAACATTAAATAAATAAATTTTTAAAAAATCCCTACTACTAGAGCGAATACATTTTCCTTAAATTGCAATTTTCACACAGAATGTTCCACGTGTGTTTTATCACCTTTGGAATATAGTACAACCCCTACTAGAACGAATAGTATTCTCTAATAGCAATTTTCATATAGCATGTTTTATGTAAAAAGAGCCACCTAATTATCTTCCCTCAATTACAACGACACGAGAAATTTCTCTTGTGCAATTTGCAATTTCCAAGAGCGACTCAAAGAGAAAGAAAATTTTTCCATCACACGAAAATCCTTCTTTACTGCGTGTAACATTTGATTTTATATATTTCTTTGCACCTCGTGACATCTTCATTCCGCTAACCTGTTCGCGATGCTTTCTGAAGATTAATAGAAAGAGTTGTTGCCGGTCGATCGTGATTCTACACGATTACGAATGTAAATCAGACTGCAGTAAACGAGTGCTCTGATTCTCGCAGATTTTTGTCTTGGCTAATTTGCGAAACTACTGACACGTTGTTACACAGCTAAGGCTACTTTGTAGGATCCATTGAGTACTGTATTCCGCCGGCGCGGCGTCCAGTGTGCAGATAAACTGCCAGCCGATAACGATCAGCAAATGGATTGCGTGTTCTGCATTAGGGATAATTGACTTGTGTTGCGAGTTATTAATACGATTCTAGGATTTACGTACTATATGCAGGCTCCGATGGTATCGAGCACGGTAGTTTCGTCAGGTTCATCGAATCATTATACAATTGTTAATGGACCCCCCCCCCCCCTCGTTCACTCGATAACGATTCGACCCGGAACACGGCTGTTTCGTCGGTCCTTTTTGCGAGTATCGATCATGCACACGGCTCCGTTTCTTCAAGGCTAACTGCCACCGTAGAAGAGTGGCGAGTAGACTGCGGATTTTTATGCGAAATAAAAATTGCCCGTATTTAGAAATTAATAACAAGTCGAGAAAAGAGAGATCGCGATAGAACAAAGAAACAAAGGAATATACAATATTCGCTGCGCGTAATCTACTTCTAATTAATGTTCTGACATTTCGCTCGATTTGGAAAGATAGCCTGGGCAATTACAGTAACGCACACGTCGCATATCATTGTCACTTTTAGTATAATTACGCTGTCTTTTTACTGCGATAGTTAGATAAAAGTACATCGAATATAGAGCATATACATAGAATCTTGCAAAAGCGCGAGGCGTAGCTCGGGGCTGTTTAAAAGCTGACCCAGAAACTAAAACTAATGTCGGACTGTAGTGGAAGAAAATTACTTGAAACTATAATAAAGAGACGTATAGCTTACACGGATTTCGAGGAGCGGGCTAGATAGGAACTTCTCAAAGAATTTCGGTCTGCTCTATATTAATTTCGACGTACCGGAACTTTGATACGATAAACAATATTCTCTCCTGCCTCGGTTTAGCAAATTTAAATTTCCACAGAAATTCACGATCTAACGAGAACACTTGTGTCTCATAGTGAGAAATATATTTAAAGGGTCGTCGAAAGGTCCTTCGCTAAAATCAATCCGATAACATTGAAGATCTTGAAGGGCATCGCCTTGCAAAACGTTATCTACGAATCGATTTAAAATGTAAGAGAATCCGATTGTTCAACATTCGGAAAATTAAAACCAAGGAAAAACGCAATGAGGAAGGGGAAAATGACTGGTTTAGAGTATATTTCCTAAAATCATTGTCCATGAAAAAGACATTCGAGATACCGGTAGCTCGAGTGGTAAAAAAACATCGTCATTAACTCTGAGGGGGAAAGGGGAACCAGTACGAAACAAGCAGTATTTCAGGTTCAGCGACAGTTACGAGGAAACCGATCGTCGACGATCGTAACGGACCAATAAAAGAAATCGTTGGGGCGGTTTTAAAGCAAACACGACGGGGGAAAAGGATGGAAAGAGAAAGAGAGAGAGAGAGAGAGAGAGAGAGAGAGAGAGAGAGAGAGAGAGACAGAGAGATAGACGGGCCGGGGCGGCTGTCGGTAAACGAACCAAATTCTTCTCCGGGGAATTAGGTGAAATACAGAGACTTAGGATACGCGGAGCCGAAGTCTGTGTAGATACACTTACGAGATCCGCCCCGTCGAGTCATTGGAAATCCATGAAATTTCGCGGAGGGCCCGATAAAAAAGATTTCAATTCCCTTTAGGTCGGCAACCGGTGGGATCGTGACACGCGCGCAAATACTTCCGTTTTTCGTGGCGGCGCGCCGCCGCCTCGGGACACGATCGTCCTCTTCGAGGCATAATACATTTTCTTATGAAATTCCAACGGACTAAAACGATATTGACCAGAGGAACCTTCATTCGTTTCGCCGCATCTTCACTGTAGACGCGTATAACAGCTTTCCACGGCGAAACAAACTCGCCTGTTTCTCTGCATTTTCTCTTTTATCTAGGGACTTTTATGTTTTGCTCGTCGCGCGACTCGTTCAGATTATGTGGGATCATTTGAGTATCGTCAAATTGGTTGAAATTTGCTGTCAGGGATTTTTTTGCTGTAAAATACACATTATTTGAGACTTGTCTCTTACTAGGGACTTTTTCTGTTTGATCACCTATCACGTGATTCGTCATAAGTGCGTAGGGTTGTTCAAATTGAGTGTCACAACGCCACACAAGTTGATATAAAATACAAATTATTTGAGACTTGCCTTTTGCTAGGGACTTGTTTGTTCGGTCACCTAACCTAGAACCTATTGAGATTACGCGGAGTTGTTCAAATTGAGTGTCACAACGTTAGATTGGAATAAAGTACTAATTATTTGAAACCTTCCTCTGAATAGGGACTTTTTTGTTTGGTCTTCCGTCATGGTTGCCGTCAAGATTGCATAGAATTATTCAAATTGAGTGTCACACCATCAGATTGGAATAAAATAAAAATAAGTTGGAACTTCACTTTTGCCAGGGACTATTTTGTTTAGTCACGTGTCACGTGTTTGCGTATGTAGCAATATATTCTATAGATACGACTTACTATTGACCAAGAGGACTTTTGGTCCTTTGATTAACAAAACAACGTCTGATTACAACCAATTTCTCCGGCGACATGACTAGCAGAACGCACGAAGGAGGCCGCCGTGAAAATAAACGCGGGTAACGAGCGTGATAAAATAACGCGGCCAGACGTGTCTCGAATAGTTAGTGTTTAATTAGAATCTGAAGATGCGACGCTTAATTTGTATAATCCTATATTTGCCAGCGGAGCGGACAATGAGCGTCGTGTTTTTAATTATCCGCTGCGGGTGGTCGAAGGGCGCTTTTGTGTCGCCCCCGGCGAAAATTCGGAGCATGTATCAACAGCATTTGGGTCAGGCTCGCGTAAACATCGCTACTGCTACTCGGTAACACGCAACCCCGAGTCGTAGTACTTTTGTTTTCGCAGCTCTCCGTGCATGCACGTACGGGGGTGGAGTAGCAAACCGGCGAGAAAAACTTGGTAACGCCTGGTAATGGGCTCTGGCAGCGAGGGTGGCGGAAGAATTGTCTTACCAGACTGCGGATTTTGTGCGTTTACAGCGTACAAGGGGCCGCGGAATGCGACAAAACGCGCGTCTTGCCGGGACTTTTGTTCGCAGCCCTTTTAAAACCACCTCACCCGCGGACTAGGAATAGGAAAAAACGAAGACGCGGATTTTTCATTTTAGTTCCGGTTTCTTGCGACGTAATCTAGGAAATCTAAATTTGCATGAGGATTTACGATCCAGTCGTGACGGTACAATGTACGATAAATATGCGCAAAAAAAAATAGAACAGAACCAGTTTTTTAGCGAGAGCGGATCAAATCTCCATAACAATAAGGTGCCCTCTTATAGAACAACGGACATTATCGTGTCATTATGAAAATGCCGCCAATCGACTGACGTTTTCCGTGGTGAAACGAACCCAAACACGGCGTACATCGAATAGCGCCGCAGAATGCGTTAAAACTGAGAATTTTTTGCGCTTAACCGGGGAGGGCTTCGTTTCCCAGGGTGCTTGTAAAAATGAGAGGTTATGGGGCGTGTTTGGACTCGTTTTAATCGAGAGGACATTTCCAGTAGACTGATAACACGTATACAGCGATATTGTTAAAACAGATTAAAAAGTTTCACTTAACCGGGGAGGGAATATTTCGTATTCCGCTCGTAAAAATTACAGGATACAGGGCATGTGTGGACTCATTTTAATCAGGAGGACAATTCCAGTGGACTGATATAGTCCCTGCGATGATATCGTAGGAAATAAAAATTGGTTGAAAAAGGTAAAATTGAAAATCAGAACAGCAGAGGTTCAATTAATTCTTTCGTGTGATGCGACGCTGACAATAAGTCCGCGAACGGTGGCACGGTGAACGGTTTTTCACCGAAATCGGACGGCAAATTAAGCACGATCATCCTGCAAACGCATTCGAGGGGTCGTAGTGACCGTTGACCGGACCGGCGCGGCGCGCTGTTTACAATGTCGTGGACAAACTGCGTTGATTGAACGCATTCCGTAATAGACCGGACGGACACGAACATCGCTCTGCCGAGGGTAATGTCGCGCGATCATTTTCGCGAGGACACGATTCACAAGCGGACAAGAGACTCACGGACGTCCGTTGGAAATAATTTCGCCCGATAGCTGCCGATTCAAGTATTTCATGTACCATAGATTTTTCAAAATTATGGGATAATCACCGGTCGGTAATGTGTTAACTCTTTTGCACTCGTTTATCGAGAGTGTGAAATGTAAACAACACGAGCTTTTATATGTACAATTTGGTATTTCCTTTATTTAGCTGTTAGTTAAAAACAAATATAAATTACAACAAAGTTTGAGAGCTATATCTAATATGATTAGTAAACAAAATTGTTTAAAATAAGTAACAATCGAGGAACTGTCCTTCGAAATAAATTTCAAAGAAAACACTTCAAATAGTAGCGAATTGTTGGCAACAAAACTGGAAAATAATTCGGAGTGCAAAGGGGTAATGAAGAGTTGGAGATGATCTCAAACATTTCTCTTAGAATCTTTAGGGGAACTTTAATATTAAAGTTTGATGTTTTGAGAAATGGGTCATAGATACAGTCCCTCTTGTCGACCATGTTTCTCACATGGCGGCGCGGCGTGCGGCACCTCTTGGTCTCAAGATCAGGCAAGCCAACACACGGCTCTTCAGCAAACGTTTACGTTCCACCGATAAAACGACACGCGTGTCCAACGGAAGACACGCACCAAAGAGCCTGCCCTCGAAAAAAGCTACAAGACCTCAGCGATTAAGGAAACTCTAGCGTGCCTCTGGATTACACGAATCAGAAACTAAAGAGCTCGGGAGTAACCTCGAGTGGCGAATGAAATCGAATCGGCTAAATCACGAACTTAAGATCATAATTAGTTGGATTCACCGCTGGAAACTGCCGAGCAATTCCAACTAGCGCTCTCTAATGACTTTTAATTGATTTAATAATTTCCAGCGAAAGCGTCATTCTGATTTCTGAGGAGCAGAAAGTCTGAAATCCGGCATTCTGCCATGCTAATTAAAGTAACGCTGAATCCGAAATAGCACGCCATTTGCACACAAAAGGTTTCGACTTAACCATGTTGCTGACAATTCTGCGAACGCAGTTCAACGCGACTCGGCGAAAAACTGCGTTCGTTTTTATGCTACTGATCGACTTTCTAGTATTGAAAAAAAATGTCTCTTGTGCTCCGTTTTTTGAGCATGACATGAACATGACAATCCACAAATTGTGAATTTATTCTTTAGTTGTGAAGATTAGAGTTGTCACTCTCCGATACTTGGCTAGTAAAATAGTAAACAACAGCGTTTTTTATCATTTGAATTAACACTTGTGTTATTGAAGGACCTTGTACACATGTTTAAAGATAATAGCATAAAAATGATAGTGTCTTTTTGGAATATGGCCAACATACGCAAGACAGTTGTTTCATCAACAGCAACCTGATAATACGCGAACGTGTTAGATGTAAATACAATGTGTACCGATGATCTTCAAAGCAATTATTGCCGACAAAGAAATTCCGATTACTCGAGCAGTGAAATAATCGCGAAGAGCTCTCGAGAGGTTAATTGATACAGGGCTTCCTGAACGTTTGTAGTACAATTTCGTCGTAGTCATTATCCGTGTCGCGTTTACTTAATGCCTCTTAATAAGGAGTCGCGCGAAAGAGGAATGCGCAAGAGAGGTTAAGAAATAGACATGCAGGTTGGCAACAGTTCGGAGCGGTTAAGAGCAGAGAACGTGGCTATGTACGACACGTCGTGATTCTGTCGAAACGTCTCGGGGCGAACGGCCGGTGGTTTCTTCGTTTCCTCCGGTCTCACGGGCCGCTCTTCTCCCGAGTTTCGTTCTCATAAAAACGGCCCGGGGAGCACCGAAATGAGTCCAAGGGCTGGTCTAATTGTAGGAGTGAACGGCGAAAGGTATACCTAGAGGTATATATACGCACAAAGCGACGCGACGCGACGCGGCACCGGCTTCATCTTGCGTACAGAGTTTCGCACCCTCCGAACGCAGACGCCCATGGGAGCGGATACTTTTCTGTGTCCGAGGGCCGCACGCACACCCGCACGCACTTCAAACACGCTTTTCAGTTTTTCAGCTCCTCCCCGAGGAGCCACGCCGCCTGTCTGTGTCGATGCGTGTCTGCTCTCATTTTTTCTCACTTCAATCCGTCGCGCGAACCGATAATCTTCATTCCGTCAGAGGCCCGACATATTTTTTAATCCGCCGCATTTTTCATTTACGAATCGATGCCACCCGCCATCTCATCGGCGAATCAGAATAGGTGGGATGGTACAGTGACGTTTTATAAGAGCGTATCATTATAAATTATCTCCTCTTCGTTGCGACTTACCCTCCGCTGGCTTTACAAGTCGAATTTCTATTTTTTTTTTTTTTAATCATTTCGTTTAACTAACACTTGGACATTAAATTAGAGATTTTGATACGCGTCTCGGAATTTTTTCACATTTTTTTATAGCCGGAATAATAAAAATTTTGGTGAAGAGCCGTATTTATTGTCGGCGGTCGGTTGATTTCGATTACACAGGGTAAATCGCGAACCGTGATCAGTAGAGATTACTCTGTTTATTAGCTGTCCAATCGAAAATATTTTGATCACATATATATGGTTTCAGAAGAACTTTCACGTGACTATAGCAAATTTTTGTAATCTTTTTTGAATTCGCCTTGAAATCCTCTAAGAAATAGGCGTGAAAAATTATAGGTGTATTTGCAGAAATTGAAGGTGACCTTAAAGAATCATAAAAAAAAGAGTTAACGAAAAATTTGCTATAATCAAATAAAATAAATAAGTGAGAACATTTTCGATCGGACTGCTAATAACAGAATAATCTCTACTGATCATGATCGTGATTCACCTTGTATACGTTTGTATAAAAGTCTTTGATAAATTTAAAATCCACTTATAAATTGAACAATTACTCCAAAATATTTGGTGTATTAAAACATAAAATATTTTACATTACTTTATAAAAATAAGAACTCTTTTGTGATATGTGGGCAAGGAAATAAATCTGTTAAATAACTTCTCATTTACAATCTAATAATTGTAAATTAAAAATATTAGAACCCGTCACATTTTGAGAGAATTATTCAACAGATTAATATTTCCGGACATGTAATATTATAGAAATTGCATATAATAAATGCGATCTTTCTACAAAGTGATGTGAAATAGTAGTTCGAGCGTAAAGGTAATATTAGCAGTTTTGAACCGAACCCCAGTTTCACGGCGTGGCGAGACAAAAACTGATAGTTGTTTGATGAACGATAAGCAAGAGACAGAGAGGAAGTGTGTAGTCTATCGACGCGGAGGTAGTAAAATTCCGTACATTAACCTTAAGGTCGTCACGCGCTATTGTCCTTGTACGGTGCTATTTTCGTTAGCCCCGTCACGATTCGCCGTACGAAAAAATCGTTCTGTTCCCTCTCGTATTACTCAGCACGTCAAGACGGGAGTGTCGTGCACGTCGGGTGATTAATACATGAGAAAATCGCGTTTAAAATGGTTGAGCGCCATTGTCCTCTTTTAATCAGCGTCGACGCCTTCGTGCCGAAAATTGAACCGATATTTATTACGCGTCTCTCGCTATCTATAATAAATGGACCGTGCATTTATAGTACCGGTCGATGATAGTCTTCGAGGAGTTTATAAAACCGATTAATTCATATTATGTACCTTTCAAAAATAACAAAATTAACAAATAGCAGCAGGAGTTTACAAAAGCACTCTTACGGTAAAACGAAGAACCTGAAATCCATCATTTTGACGGGTCCGGTAATTCCAGCGTGAACGCAGCTACATTTTCAAATAACATTCCTCAACCGCGATATTAACGTTGGATATGAAATCCTACTTCGCCTTGCAATGTTTCGCGGTGAAAAATGTAAATTTGCATATAGAAACCGCGTGCTAATAATGACGAGTACCCACTTCCGGCTTGCGTTTGAAAATTTCTTTACACTCCTCCGCTCCCTTTTTATATATATATATATCGTATATTTTTCTTTATTTCTTTTTTTCAAATAACTTCGTATACTGGTCGACATTCGCGGTAGAACGTTATATCATACGTCAAAAGTTTCAAACACGATTTAGAATAATTGGAGATCGTAGAAAATGCCGGTTATCGACACAGGGGTGAATCGTGTGCCGAAAATATTACGCAATGTGCCAATCTTGCCGCAGTAGGCGTGCGTTCGCAACGCTCGCGCGGATAACGAATATTTTACTTTCGCGTTGCGACACTCACTGATTCGGCTTACATCGACCGAAACAACCTCCTGACGTATGTGAGTCGGTATGTGGAAATCGGCAAAAATTAATTCGGAACTGACGAAGAACGTTTCCTTGCGCTGCGACTTCTTTATGTTCCACATCCAAAATATTTCAATAAAATACTTCACATTTTGCTAATACACATGATGCACCCGTTAACAATAACTAGACAGTGAATTTTATGCATTTCTAACAAAAATAGGTAGGTGTAATTTAAAGCAGTAAAATATTAGAAGAATTTAGATATGCTGTTATATTATTTTCAACCTATTAATCATATCAAGAGAGAAAATAAATTTCTAGTTCACTCCAGTTTGTTGTAATTCAGGTAAAAAATTGTTAATCACAACACTATTACGAAATTAGCACCGTGCACAAGATGTTGGAAAAAACAGGAAGTGATCGACGCATTTTTTAAAAATATTGAACCCATATTTCCCTAATCCACGTGATATACTCGTTAATTATAACGTACTAAGTATAACAAATTCGGCCCAAGCAAAACGTGCATGGCCAATGGATTTTTTAAAAATATTCAACACAAAGGAATGTGTAACCATATCTATTTATGTAACGAGGATGAAAATGATTTAAAAGATTCGACTTGAAACATAAAATTAATCATTTCGAAATATATTAAAAAGCACTTTCAGACACACTTTTGTTGTTCGTTCACCTTCTTCCAGGAGAACAGTAATTTTCAAATTTGAACATCGTAATATAAATATTATTTCCAGTTTATAATCAAAAGTTGTGTACAGGTGCTCGAATAAAGAACGTTTGTACAACAAACATTAACGTCATTTCGAAAAAACCTTTGCTCCTCACGATTAATGTGTGGCGAATCCTCTTTTTCCGTATAAATCACCAGAAAAACAATCCGTCCGTATTGCATAAATAATTCCGTGTAACAGGCCGGGGAGAGCGCCGGTGAAAGGAAAACGATCTTTTCCGTTTGCAGCGAACAAACAGTGTTGAGCTGATTAAATAAACGAAGCGCTATTTGCGATGGAAATTCATATATGACGGTAATTACAGCGACGCATTGTACGTATAATATGCTTATACTCGAGAGCATAAGCACATTCAAGGGGTGCTCAATGCCAGAGCCTAGCAATGAGAGCCTAGCAACTTCGGAATACCACTTATCCTAGCCAGTTGACGATTTCGCACATGCAACGCGCGCCTGGGAAATTTACTCGTTTGCGTTCACACTGTTTTTGAGGACAAAGGACAATCCCGGTATTCCGTCGACGCGACGTCGCCGCTAGAACAGTTATCGCAAAACGAGATACTGTAAAGCAAATTAATGCGTTAAACGATGGTAGGAATTTTTCGAATGCAATAGAAGTGAAACAAAAATTAAATTTTCCGAAGTTAATTGAAATTCGATTGAAAGAACTACCACTCGCAGTCACGCAAGGATAAATATGAGAAATTAAACGTGCTTAAAGGGCGGTAGAAATGTTTCGAATGATATAGCTGAAAATTACATCTTGCGAATTGAAATTTGAACTTTTTCGAGGAATCAGCGAAGAACCATGTGTCTTCATTCGTATGGAAGCGGCTTTTCGTATTAATCTCGAAACATTAATGTAATGCTCGACGCGAGTGATAGATTGTGCGCGCGAATAATGTGTAATGAAGGTACGGCGTTAATATGGGCTCGGGTAACAGTAAAACATCGCGTAAAACGGTAACAATGCGAAAATGTAGGTTACCGCTCATACGTCAAAGTTGGCGCGTCGCGTTCGATACACCGACCTTAAATCCCATGACCGATCCCAATTCCCTAACTGAAAATCACCGTGGATACTCGTAAATTGGAGTGGGGAAAAAATAGAATGCATGTACGCATGCGAGACTAAATACAAAAAATTCTGGCGTTGTATTTATAGGTCCCCTGTACTTTCCATTGTGACATAGTGTGGCGTGAACGAATTCACCAAGTACACACAAACTCCATCAAACGCTCTGGATCAAAAAGGTACACTCTGTTTTTTTCCCTATAATAATTTTTTGCAAGAGATCGACACGTGCGATCTAGATTTCCTGAAATGACACTTGTCGCTTGAATTAAATACGAGTCGGCACATAGTTTTCAGGGGCAACAATAATTCTATTTGAATATTTTAAAACGTGAATAATATTAAATCTATTACTTCTAGCTTGTTGGATGATTTTTAGAGTTTGAAAATTTACAGAAACGTGAAAATGAAATCGACGTAGAAAAATTGCTTTCTTTAATATTTTGGACATGCTAAAAATAGTAAATACTCAACATTTTTTAAATTTTCGAATTATTTTACGAAACGAATGAGATGCAAGCCAACACATAGTTTTGTGGAGCAACAATTATTCTAATTTGAATAGTTTAAAGTATAAAAGATGAATAATTAAATAGACTATAGTTTTAACCTTGTTGAAAATGATCTTTTTAATTTTAAATATTTACAAGGAAGTGATAAGAGAAAAGTAAAATTGATGTACAAGTAAAATTGCTTTCATTATACATATGTATACTTAAAATTCTTTAATTCGTTCAACTATTTCAGAATGCATCTATAGTCCAGTCAACGAAAAGTTGTAGAGACAATTGTACTAATTGTGCTGAAGAGTTATCTAGTCAAATAAGGCAAAAATTTCTTTTTCACAATTAGTGAACTTTGAGCTCGGATATCTCGGAAACTATGTGAGATAGCGAAAAACTGAATAGAATCAATCTTATAGCACATTTTGTCAGCTTGCATTTTGTATGGAATGGTATTATCGCTAGGACACATAGTTTCCGAGATATAAGCGGAAAACCGAAAAAGGGGACCTTCTACGTGTCCCCCTGTAGCCCGCTCACCTCTTAGGAGTAGGGAGTTTTAGTATGTTTACCTCCTAACTAGTCCAAACAAAGTCCCAAAGTGAAAAATTATGTTCCTTCCATTTCCCTCTATACCCTCCTTATGAGCATTCATTGACTGGACTACTACCAATTCTACTAAGAACACATGCAAACCGCAGTTCTTTTACGAAACGAATGAATTATTAGTTGACTTACAAAGGAAAAGAACAAGAGGGCCGAGTTAATTCGTCTCCTCCGGTGTAATTAACATTCCATCCAAAAAATCATGCCATCCTCATTGCATCCTCAGTCCCGTGCTCGACCCATTGCAAGTTGGGTAACCCGACTAAGAGCGTTCCCGGACCCAATGAGAGAACAAGTTTCGGCAAGGTCGCAGCTCACTCACGTCCATTTTGCTCTTATTATTATCGACTTGTGGCCGCAGGTACGCGGGGCACGTGTGCACACAGTTACACAGGAAAACCCTCTCCGTGGCAGAAGGGCAGCTCGTGACACGGCGCGCCAAAACATGGCCGCCCCTTACGAGATAGAAAGTTTATGCATGCAAGTCGCGGCGATTCTGCGCGCGGAATACCGCCACAGGTTGATCGTATCTACCTGGGGAAGATACCATCGAAACGCGGCCCGTAACTTCGCTTGTCCGTAAATTACACTGTCCGCCACACACTTTGTGTCCCAGCAGCCGATAGACGAGTCTTATAGATTTTCATGCTCGGAATATCAATCCTACTTCCATCCCCAAGCCATCCCCCTCATCTTCCATTTTCCAAAAATTTCAAAAGGTTACGAATCGTTTTTATATCGATTTTAAAAGCCTCGATCGCTTACCTGGACATTTTAAAAAAGATTTAGCTTGCTATAGAAAATTCCTAGCTGAACTACAGATTTCTCTTTATTTCATTTGAAATCCTCTTTACGTTTCTTTACGAGCATTTTAATCCTTTCGGTCAGGAATCATTTATTCCTGGAAAAAAGAATCGTGGCTTTGTTGAGCAGTTCTTTCAAGTGTGTTACTAAATTTATTTAGTATGTCCTTATATAAGAACGCCATGACCGAAAGGGTTAAAAAATAATTTTGTTTGTTAGTTGTGGGAAATTGGTAGCTCAATTTAAGAAGGTGCAGATCTTCTTTATATTAATATTTAAAGCCTCGTTGTTTGTGAATAATTTAAACAAGATTTAGCTTGTTAGCTGTAATAAATTGCTAGCTGAATTTAAGAGTGTACAGATTTTTTTATTGATTTTGAAAGCTCTGAATTTCTCTCTTTGCTTATGTCTCTTCGTCCAACAATTGTGTAATAAGCAGGATGTAATATCACAATATTTTTAAATTCGTTTCGCATTTCATCAATTAAATCCAGTAATTATAATTACTAAACGGTTCAATAATTTGGCTTCTACCCGAAGCTGTACAAATTCCATTTTTCGACGAAGTTCAGCTCGAGCATGAAAATTGAATCCTCACAAAACCATTTGTAAATTATGATAGACCGTCTTTTTGTATGAAAATGCGAAGAAGATTGTTCTGTGTGTAACTTTCACAATTTTTGTCCGAACTCATTCAACGAGTTTCACACACTCTCTCTCTCTCTTTCTCTCTCTCTCTCTCTCTATTGGTTTTCCTCAAACTCGATTGGATCTGTTGAAACTATGTATGTACACCGACTACAGCTGCGCGCTCCATCGCGTGCTGCTGCTATCTTTAATGTTCAATAACTTGGAGAATTTTCAACATCCTAGCAATTATTTTGTTTCAAATTACTTGTAAATGCCTGTCAAAAGTAATTAGTATGTTCACTAAACCGTATCGAGGTAATCCAGGCATGAAGAAACCATTGATTTTTCCTATGCAATGGTATCGTGCCTTCTTAAGACGGCATTCCTGCTCTGGAACACTGAGAAGTGATTTTTCTAATTCCATTTATGTATCTTGAAGTGTATGTTTTCGAAAGTATGTCTGCAGTAGGTTTCTTTTCAAATCAGAAAAATAAAGATGGTATACAGGGTGGATCACGATTAGGTTAGACTATTCTGCAGTTCGATCGGAAATTTTTTTATTTAAAATAACACGGTTTCAAGAAGAGCTTTAGCATGAGCGTACCAAAGTTGTTGCTAATCCTTTTTTTACAGAGTTACCAAGGTGACCTTTATTTTTTTTATAAGTAAACCTGCAATTTTTTACGCTCATCTTTTAACCATAATTAACCTAAAGATACCGACACTATCATATCGATAGATATCGACACTAACCTAACACTACCGACAATAGACTCGTACAAACGGCTAAGAAATGACTTCTTTAATCTTTCTAAATGCAGAGACAAAAATGAGTAGTTGTAATTTAAAACGTTAAAAACATTAGAAGAATTTTAAAATAATGTTATATTATTTTCAACTTATTAAACATATTGAGAAAGAAAATAAATGTCTATTTCGCTGCAGATTGTTGCAATTCGGGTAGAAAATTTTGATTTTGCATAAAAATCCGCTGTCTAGTTATCATGCATATCAATGCATACAATCCGCAATCTACTGATAAGACATTATCAGCACGAGTCGCGTGAAATCGAAAATCGCATCCGGCATACTGCGGAGGACACGTGTAATCGTTGCGGACGATAAGGTTCGCCATTTCTAATCCGAACCACGGACATGTTAATGAAGAGAAATCGCCTCGTACCCATTAGGTTAAACCGCGAGCATTCTTAGCCATTACGCTGGAAAATTGCGGCGGAACGGGAAAAATTTTTCCCGCTCGAACCGACCAACTCGCTCCGCGGCTATTCCGCTCTCTTCGTCACGTAGTCTCTTCTTTCCTTCGGCTCGTGGCTGATCGGTATGTAATTGTAGTCAGTTCAATTCGGTGTCGCTATCTCTCGCCTAAGCAGCCGGAGCTTCCGATTGTCAATTAGGATACTCGCACGAAAAAATACTTCTTAACCCTTTGCAGTCGGAGCTATTTTAACTAGAAAATTAAACATTTCTTCCGAGCTAGAATAATTCCAGTGTACATGATTTTTTTCATTTTATGGATATGAAATTGATATAATACCTCGTACTATGCTCGTACGTATAGTACCTTGTAATTGATTAGATACCAACATATTTGATAATGGAAGCAATGTTGTGAATAATGGTACAGCAATTTTTAAGCGGTGACTCTGTCTTTTGTATTATTCAATTTTTTCGAAATATCTTTTAAATGTCATGCGGTGAACTAATTCTAGCCTCTCGATAAGATCCATTTTTCAATAAATTTATTTATTCGAGAGCGTACTATGTATGAATAATATGTTAGTGTTCTCGGCGCAACGGTTCGATCAACTAATTATGAAAAAGCAAATTTTGCTCCAAGTTTTGATCCACACATGGATCGAAACGTCGAAAGTTTAAATTAACGTGCAAAATTTGCTTTTTCGTAATTAGTTGATCGAACCGTTGCGCCGAGAACACTAACATATTATTCATTTAACAATCATACGATCGATAATTCAAACAATACGTACTATATATAATATAATGAAAACCGTAGGCTGATAGATTCAATCTTAACATTACTATGTACATATAAAAGCAATACATATTGCATTTAGTGCTCAGTAGTCCTACGGTTAATTCAATCCCAACACTCGCTGCTTTATCCGCCCATGTTTTCAGAACTAGTGAATCGAATTGAATCATTGAATAAATATAAATACTGCAGTCTCTCTTTCTCCATCATTCACATTCACTGCGAATGATCAATGTACCCACATGATGTATACCCAAAGTTAAAAAGGATAAATTCACGGTCGATGGTCCATGTTCGCGAGGTGCATCCAAAATGAAAAGGTATACATTCGCTTTAAGCCCCTGCAGTACCATTTTCATCACAGCTACAGCGATGAGAACGTAATTCGCCAAAAAATGTCGCAAAAGATGAAAAATTCGATTTATTTAAATGTTCATTATATAATAACATTTGATTTCGTCATTCGTACTTGTTAGCCCTAGTTTGCTCGTTGAAATGCGGGGTTAACCGAACGCACGCGTCAGGATCGCATCTCGAGACAGGTGCCCAGGATGCATCGCGTGCGATCGAGAATCGCAATCAGTGTATCAGCATGTACTATAACGGTGTCGCGTGGCGATGGATAAACGGATAAGTGGTTCGCGTAATAAGAGACGCCCGGTGATATAAGTGTGTCTCGACACTCTCGACGTGGCCGCGTGGGAAACGGTAGAAAAACCCCGGAGGAAATTGCCGGCTTCTGTAATAATACAACCTGTGTCTTCCACTGTCAACCGATGTTTGCGCATCACGTTAACGATCTCCGTGGGCTGTACCGTCGTCGCCGTGGACCTGAATGGGTATGATAACTTCCGCGAGCCTCGGTCGTAAACAGTTGTAACTCGCGAGCTGTTATTACGCCGCGTGACGCGTACGACGTTCCTTTGTTCCGCGAGAAACTATGGCTGACGACACCCTTGTACCAAGTATTGGCTAGGCGCAAAACTTCTGATGGTTTCCTAATAGATCGCCATTATTTTCTGGGGACAATGCGCAATCTTGCTGGGGCATTGTGCAACTCTGCTAACGCAGATAATTAGCTGTTTAGCACGGTCGCCGGGTCCATAGTTGTACCAAACAGTATTTGCACTTTGAACGATTTTAGAAATATTTTCGATATTTATACATTTATTATTGGACTGCGGATTTTATGTATTCATGACAAAAATTGGCACGATTTGTTTAGATGCGCCTGCGCAGGCTTTATTTAAATGCGCCTACGCAGTTTTTGTTTAGATGCGCCTGCGCAGTTTTTATTTAAATGCGCCTACGCAGTTTTTATTTAAATGCGCACGCAGTTTTTTTTTAGATGCGCCTACGCAGTTTTTATTTAGACGCGCCATAAACTCATCACATAGCACAACTCAAGATGGTAAACAACAGCTGAATTCTCGTTCCGTGCGCAATCCATTTTGTGTCCAATTATACATGGGCGCAATCGTATTCTGTGGTGTGCAGTCACGCTGTGCGCCAAAGAGCCGTGTGCGCAAAAGAGCTGCGACCAATTTAGCGTGCGCCATCGTATTGTGCGCTATCGAAGGCCTCCTGCTTGCTACGCCCTCACCAACTCATTACCAACTATCGGTGTGCGAGTGAGATAGATATAAACCCGCCGCCATTGTGGGCTTCAACGCTTCGTACAGCCGTACAGGTCGCGCAGTCTATCTTTATAAGTTATTATAAGTATATGTATGTGTAGGGACATCTATGTATTTTTTATTTGGCTGCAAACAATGCGAACATCTTTTATTTTGCATAAAGATCCGCAGTCTATTTATTATAAATGTTACTGATCAATAGAAACCTCATTTTTACTATATAAAACCCGAAATGTGATAATTGTTTTTCAGAGGGTGAGGTTCTATCAAAAGGTGTCATTTTAAATTTCATGATTTTTTATTTGTGAAGATTTGAGTTGTCACTCTTCGACACGTGGTAGTAGAATTGTAAAAAATTTTATGAATTGTAAAAAACAGCGTTTTTTAATCATTTAAAATAACACTTCTTAATGGAGGGCCTTGTATTTTAGAATTGTAATGGAATATCGCGGAAATCGATTCCAAACGTGGATTTTATAGAATGAAAATTCGGATATATTTATAAATGGGTGAAACGAAGAAGTGTACATATATAATCAAATTGTTTTTAGTAAAATCACGGAACATTAATTTATAGCCCGTAGACACGATTCTGCCAATATTTGTAATATAAATAGTTGTGTGTATGAAACGGAAATGTTTAATAAAAGTTGCGAAATTCAGTTTTTTTCATGTTTGTTAGCCTAGCGTAAATGATGAAACTGTAACTGCGTAAAATAATGTTTTTTACTTTTATCATCCCTTTCACGCGTTCACGTTTCGCCGGTTTATATCAATGCGTCGATCAACTGAAGTGGTTTGAAGAAGAAAACTGATTTTTCCATGGCATAAAAATGCACCGGTAACGAGCCGTATTCACGCGTAGTAAGCTCGGTTTTTAAAATGTTAACCCGGTGACAGGTAACGTGTCACGTACGTGTGACATCACGCGTTTGGCAGCGGTCGGTCGGTGTCACGCAAATGTGATTTCCATGTTTCGAGACCTATCATGCAAAATTAAAATTCTGATTTTTCGAAAACCTGTTAACCGAGGTTCTCCTCTGCGTTCATCAATCGTTCGCAATCTCTCTTTGTAACAGTGAGGACATTCCTGAATTTAATACTACCACAGTAGAATTTTTAATTTTACATTGCATATATAGGCAGTATTTCATCCATATTTGTTTTTAATTTGAACTTCCCACCATAAATTCAGTATTATAAAATAAGAGGTTAATGTTTGAATTTGAATTTTTATGTTCAGTTCATTTTTAATTTGAAATTTTCACCAAGAATTTAATATTATAAAGTGAGGGGTTACTTTTAATTATTAAACAAAACTCGAGAAAAAATGCAACTTTTCGAATCTGATCCAATTCCAAGAGCTCGATTGCAGATAAGAATGGTTTTCCGCGCACGAAGCGTTTGCGACAAGCGAATGGCTTCGGTAACAATTGCAGCAGTCGTTTTACAATTTCGCTGGTTTTTTTGTGAAATTTCGAGTCACGTTACGCTGCGTTTTATTCGATTCAAGGCAATCCGTCGATTATTGTAATGCAGACGATTTGCATCGTGGTCAGCGGCGGATCACGCACCACCATGTTTTTCGCTCGCTCGAGGGAAACTGTAAATCACGTAGCAATCCGTTTTTGTCTGTTAAGGGAAAGTTACGCAAAATATGGCGAGCCCGTTTGTTCGGTTGCGTTATTCGATATTCGACGTAGTTGGTTGGGCAATGAGCATCGTGATTCAATATTTAAGCTTTTTAATCCAATTACCGCGACATCGATCGAGAACACGAGCACGTCGAACCGACACAAATACAGTCTAATTGCGACACCAAACGCATAACAATAAGATAGGTTGAAATTTGTAAAATGCAAGAAGACGAGCATATTAATAAAAATTAACTGTTTTCTCATTTTATGTTTACCACACAAAACCGTCTAGTTGATGCAAAACACTTTTACCTCCTCCAAATTTGTATAAAATAATTAATGAAAATTTTCTTAAACATATCCAGTATTAATAAATTCTAATATCTGAAAATTTACATACCAAAATACAGATATCTACATGATTCCAGTCTAGTTATGTCACAAACCAAATTTCGCTGTAAAAAGAATTGTATTAAAAAATACTGGTCTAAAAATTGATATATTTGGGTAATAAAAAAAGTTCGAAGCTGTGAAGCTTAGTAAAATTGTTTTTGTATCATTTCCGTCGATTCCGGGAGACAATTTAATAGAAGCGTCCAACATGGCCGCCGGTGATTGGGGCAACGTTGCCACCAATAACATAATTCTTTTGCCAGAAACGAACAATCATTTTATTAAGAACAATAAGCGAGTATTTGCCCGGCGTCGTCTATTCAATCATAGAACCGGCGGCCGAATCGAAACAAAAGCATCGACGGGGAATCTCTTCCGGACAAAAGTGGCGCGCACGGTGAATCTTTGACTCGGGTGGGGGGAAAAAGGAAAATCAGCCGAGCGGAACAAATTCGCCAGCCGCCATTGTGAATACAAACATTCGCGGCCGCTTTCGCCATTCAGTAGCGGACGACCGCTCTTTGCCGCGTTTCAATTTAAACGAATGATAAAAACATTTCCTCCGCGTAGCTTTTCTATTTTTGTTCTCCTCTCTCTCTCTCTCTCTCTCTCCCTCTCCCCCCCCCCTCAGTACCCACCCTCCACTATTTTTGTTGTTTAAACGCCATGTTTCTCACTTCGCCGGGTTTTCCGGCTCGCCTGGTCGGCTCGCAAACGCCCGGAAACTATTCGGAAATGAGAAACACCGATGACCATTCGACGTACACTTGCTCCACAATCTTGTGTGTTTTCCGAAAAACAGTGGCGAGTGAAAAAATTGTAAACGTATGTAATAGTAAATTGTAATGTTTATTAACCCGACGAGACGGCTGAGCGATTCTTTTTGTGTGATGGTTATGACGTTATGTTACTGTGCTCATAACCATGTCCAAATATTAAAAAGAAAATACTAAACTACTGAATCACCTTCACAATCTCAATAATTGTCAAATAAAAAATCTAAAATGTGTTAAGCGACCCCTCGTGGTAGGTTTAGTGTTAAAGAAGAAGCGATGGTTAGTCACAAAGATCCCCACGCATTCTACAAAATGACGACGAAAATGAAAATTTCGTACACGCATCGAAAAACGATATTACTTATATCAGTGTACCCAATATTTCTGCAGCTGAAGCAGAGTCTCCCCGGAGTTTTCTTCGAGAAATCAATCGGGTGCAAAGACGTTCGCTAAAATGGCTGCGTAGGTGCAAACCGAACACTAGAAGAGGGAAGGAAGCGGTATAGGTCGGAGTACGTTGGTGTTTTCATCGGCTATTTAACGATAACCCGGAGCGCAATTAATTTCCCCGGGCGTGTATATTTTTTCTCTCCTTTCTCCGTCCTCTCCTTTTTCTTTATGGTCGCTCGTAAAAAAGAACTGTATCAATCATTCCGCTCCGGCGCCGCCTCTTCCGTCTCCGCGCTCCGTCCGTCGAG
Source organism: Lasioglossum oenotherae (assembly GCA_028455765.1). Classification (NCBI taxonomy): domain Eukaryota; kingdom Metazoa; phylum Arthropoda; class Insecta; order Hymenoptera; family Halictidae; genus Lasioglossum; species Lasioglossum oenotherae. Next base: position 578,710 of record CM052294.1, on the reverse strand, counting down.
TGCTCTTCCTTTTCATCTATCTGGCCGCTCGCTTTTTCACCCCCCACCATCGTTCCTGTCGCTGCGAGAGCGAGAGGGAAAAGAGGGGCGGGCGGTTCACCGGTCGGAATCAAACGAAAGAAGGCACTTCGAGGTCCGGCCGCAGTCATTATCTAAAACGTTCCGAGGTAAGCTATTAAATGCCATCGGTATCTTTCTCGGTGGCCCGGTCTTGTCGTGCTTGTCGTTCCCGTCCTTTGTGCCGAATGGCTGCTCAGCGCCTTCCACGATCGCGGCCCTAGACATGGGTGGCCCTCTCTTCTCTTCTCTTCTCCTTTCCTCTCTCCTCTCTTGTCGTCTCATCTTGTCTCTTCTCTTTTCCTTCCGTCATTCTCCTCTCTCCTCCTCTCCCCGCCCGATATAAAGAATCAAGAGATGGACCGAAACCCAGCAGCGGGACGAGACGAACGGAGAGGAGAGAGATAGAGAGAGAGAGGGGGGGGGGGGGGGGGGGGGGGGGAGGGCCGGATAAAGAGGAGAGGATAGAAAGATGGAAAGAAAGGTAGCGACAGAGAGGAGACACGCCGCTGTCTCTCGCTACCAAGAACTGACATTCCAGCCGCCTATTTCGAGAATGACTGGACCCGTTTTGTGTCGCGACATGTACCTCCCCTCCCGCTGCACCCCCTACCCCTACCCACTCGTACCAACGGTGCCCCAACTATGCTCTTCTTTCTCCGTTCATTGGAATCACGCCAGTTTCGCCGACAGCACCGAGAGACTCGCCCAACGTATCGTCCTGTCCTCCTCGCTCTTGCTTACGGCCGCTTGTTCTCCTACCAACCACCCCCTCAAACCCCCCTTTTTCCTTGGCCATCCCTCTTTCTCTCTCCTCGCGGGCGACATTTTCGTTCGATACTGGGGCGCGTGCGACTACACACCGAGAGTCCACGGTATGTTCATCCCCCTAACCGCCTCTCCTCCTCATCCTCTTCTAGTTCCTCTTCTTCTTCTTCTTCTTCTTCTTCCTACCTCCACTATCTCGTTCGTCTCATTCGCTCTTCCTTTTGGCACAGCCTCCTTTTTTCGCGCGCCGTGTCGTTTTTCGCTCCACAGCCCGAGCAACGGAGCTCGGTAATAATTATTACTGCTAGAAATAACTCGGTGTTCCGCTGTAGGGAAATTGAGGATTCGGGTTTTTCTACCGCGAGCCTAGAGCCGCACGAATGGTTATTAGCGACTCGATTATATTCGCAACCTTGATACAGTGACTCCCACTAGTATTTGGACACTCTTCAAAACACCGTAATTTTTCAAATATTGGACTATGCAATTTGTACTTTTTTGGAAAGCTACAGCAATTAGTTTACTACTGGATGTGAAAAGAAATTTTTTCAAAAATTGCATGTCACGATTTTTGATAAATAAAAATATTAACTTTCAGTCACCGGTGACTGACACTGAACTTTCCGTTTGGACTTTTCGTAATTAAATTAAATTTAAAAGATTGCATTCTATTAATAAATTTCGGGATCATATCACGAATGTACTTAAAAAATAATACTTTCCAAACAAAATTTTAATGAGTTTTATTAAATTCGGCGAAGTCGGATATCGCGGACTAAATGAAAAGAAAGGCAAGACAGGTTTGGCGCTTGACAAAACTCACTTGTTTACTGGTTTAAAGTAGTTAAAGTTTTTACATCCCGATTGCCAAGTTGTACCCTACAATATCATTAAATGGACTCGACGAATTTATTATTACAAAGATGTTGAGCTTCGGTGTTGGTTCGTTAGAGTATCAAAAAATGATCTGATGTATTGCATCTCTAAAATTTCTTTTGCGCAGTTGAATTTTGCATTCCTCTCAACGGTGCATCATTATGAACGAACCTATAGTGACATTCCACGGTCTGTGAAACGGGATAGCTCTGCAGGATTTACAAAACGAAGGATCGTTCACGGTATGAATGATAAAGACAGGTGTTTAGACAGGGCCTTCATAGGCCGCTCGACGACGCGACGCAGCGCCGAGAAAGACTTAATTTACGACGTCTTTAAACGTCCACTGCTTTCCCTTCCCATGGGATATATCCCGCGGTGACGAAAGCTAAATGACCCTCGAATATTCGAATTTTTCAGATTCTTGACGTCGTCGCCGCGTCGCATTTCCGCGACGTCTCGTGTGTAACTATGTAGTCACGAAAGAGGAGATGGAGCGCACGTGTTATTCGTTCAATTTCTCATAAATCAATCTTCATATGACATTTCGTAAATCTGGTTCGGTAATAACCAAATAATAATAGTTAAGTAACTATTTGTTTGTTTAATTTATCAAGAACTGGCCGGTTTGATATTTTGTATTTCACGATTATAATTGAAGTTTCAAAAATTCTTCCATGGATATATAGTGATTCAATTTTATTTCCGCACAAAATCTAAATAAATGCACCTTGTCATTTTTATAAGATGGAGCATATTCAGCTTTCAGTGCTGGGCAGGTTCATTATTAAAAGACCGCTATTTTAGAAAGCATTTCTGCATATTTTTTTATTTTTAAGATAAAAATTGTTCGAAATGGAAAATATATTAAATCACTATTTTAAGATAGGAATAAATGCTATATCCGTTGTTAATTCCTTGTCGCATTTATGTATTAATTTTACCCCGTCTCTGAAGTATACGTGAATAAATAAACGAGTCGGGGGATTTTCGGTGAAAAATGGCGTTCCAAGGTGGTTTCGCGTAATCTTCTAAAGCGAGCAAGTAACGAGGAGGTAGGATATTCGAGGCAAATGTAGGGATGGTAGAAGGCAGCGTGTTTCACATACGTTCCATTTTTTTCCATTACGTGGGTGAAGTAAGCCGAGCCTGTCTACCCCTTAAAAGGGGTGGTGTGTTTCCTTCTGACGAATTGACTGAGTTAGATGATATATTTCAATCTCGCCATGCTGTCAGGGTGTTTCAAGCGGGAAATACGATTCCGAGACGTCAAGGTGTTCCCTGTGACAGAACGTTAACAAATTCCTGAGACACTGGGGATATTTGAGGTTTCTCGCTCAGGGGTGCTCATATAATCCATGATTTAGAATTTCTTCTCGACATATAGAACGTCGAACAGTACATCAACCCCTTCCTGTGATTTTTATGCACTTAAAATTAGGTGGATGTCATTCGAAATAGTAAAAAGACTAAAAGAATTTATAGATATCGATACATTATGTCCCGGGATACAGGATGTCCCGAATTTAAATGGCAATACATACTTCGAGAGCGTTTAGGGGACCACAAAACCAGGACAGAAAAGGTCTTTTAGAGATTTGCTCGTTTTTGCTTCATTTTGGAGAAAATCGCAAAAAAAGAAACAAAACAAGTTTTCATTTTTGTACTTATTTATTTACGTTATCATCTATTTAATGTAGATATTGTTCAAAATGTTGCACTCTTGGAGCAATGCAAGCATTACATCTAGTACCGACTTGATAAATTGCAGCTAATTATCTAATTTTAATTAACTCTGTGTTTTATCAATTTTGAATATTTAAATTGAATTATAATTAACTTTGAGAATAACTGGGAAGAAATATGTTTCACGTGAATATCGTCGTTTAGGGCCCGTTAATCGAGTGAGTCGAGACACCGCATCATTTGCATTAGACTATACCCTCCGACCATTTTCCACCGCCTCGTTCACGTGCCCATAGATAATTAGATTTACACGCTCGGAGATATTTGTGCTGGTGTGAAGTACATCATATTCGTGTTTATCGCAAAGCAAATTATATATCAAATCCTTTTCATTGTAATTTAATAGGTATTTACGAGCGAGGTGCCATCTTGTTAACAGATTACGCGTTCAATCACGCTCAAATTGGCTTTGTACCACGGGCTAAGCCAAAAATCAATTCGCGTGTTCATCAATTTCACTCCCAGTGATTTCATCCGTGCATGAAAAAGAAGTAACGTGTCAGTTCTTTTAGCCCACCCTATACACGTACCGACTGCAACCCCTCAAATGAAACTCGACGAAAAATGAAAAAGAAAACTGAATTTATAACTTTGTTGGATGGACAGATATTTTCAGATATTATCAGTCTATTCTCTTAATAGTATATTGTTAGATGTACAAATTAATTCGTGGCTCTTTGATCATGAACTAATTATTTACCAACGACAAATGACATTCTACCACAGGGTAAAATAATAATTCCAAATACTTTCTGTGCAAATACTTTCTTTGGTGGTTGCATTGATATGTACACCTAATGTTTTGCATAAAACTCCGCAGTTTAATAATTTATTAATAATAAATTTATTAATAATAATTTATTATTAATAATTTATTAATAATAGACTGATAAATACATCTTAAAGACCGTAAGCAGATCTCTCGCATAAAACGTGCTATTTCCAAACCAATTAAATGTAAACGTTTATAATAACTAAAATATGCAATTTCATTAACCGCTTGTACTTGAATAATCGGGTCAGACTCGCTGTAAAAGCTCCGAACAGAATCCACTAAATACATATGTATGTGATTAATTCCCTTTGAATTGAAATTAAATTTTAATTTATAATTCAGCCATGGGAGAATACGCGGGTGTAAAATGAATGTAAATTTTGTTTTGTCCTAGTGAATTTTAAAGGTCACTGATGTGCTAATCATTCAAATGGTAACATAAATCGTAGGGGTTAATTTCTTCATGTTCGAAGTCCACAGGAAGATATAACGTAGATCTAAATTCAGGACCTCTGTGGTGCGAGGAACGCGTCAAATAATGTCACGTCCGTCCACAGCCGATAGAAATCGCCACTCGAATATTCGCCACTGGACAATAACAAATTAATTAGGAATCAAATTATATTTCTGCGGACGGCGTTCTGTCCGCAACGAGGGACAACGGGTCTTTTCATCCCTTGGGCAACAAGGCGGCGGCGACGAGCACTTTCAGGAGGGAGCAGTTATCACTCGTGTACCCGACTGTATATGTGTTGAACCCCCTGTTTCCTACCCCCGCACGATACAACGTCTCACCCGGCTGACGATCCCCGTTTGTCCTATCTTTCCGTGTGTCCCGATGAAAAGCTCGACTCGGACCAGCACAAGCAACCGGCGGCTATTCAAAAGTGTATTGCAAAAATTCGGCCAATAGAGGGTGAACTTCCCTCGCTGCAGCCACCCTCCACCCTCCGCCACCGTGTCTCACGGTGCATAGGCAAATCTCGTTGGGTGAAGTGACTCGAAAACGTAATTTCGATGGCGGAGCTGAAAGAGGAGTGGCGCTGAAACGAGCCGGAATAGTTAACCCTGATATTCACCGGGATCTCTTTTTCTCTTTCTCTCTCTCTCTCTCTCTCTCTCTCTCTCTCTCTCTCTTTCTCTCTCTCTTCCACTCTCTTACTTCTCCTAACCTCGTGTCGTTATTGGCTGCCTACTCGTTCCACCCCCGTCGTTACCAGGTGAATTTAAAATCGAACACAATCGCTGTGCAATCGATCGTGTCGGCGAAAATCGCTTTGGCGAACGACAGTGTTCGGAATTAATTATTTTTGTCATTTGTCCGAGAAATGGCGGACAGATATGAAAAATTCAATTAATTTCTCGTACCAGTTCGAAACGCAGTCATTATTTGAAGACACAAATGGAGAGGTCTCGCTTTATCTACCACCACCGGTCATATGACCGGTTCCAGATTTTTTATTTCATAATTATTGAAATTATGAAGATGCTTTCCTGGTAAATTATTAAATAAATACATTTAACCGCACAAAGTTCAAATAAATTTAATCTTGTTATTTTTATGAGGCTCATGTATCGGCTACTTTTAGAGCTCCGGTAGCTTTAGTGTTAGAACAGTTGGCTTTTTTAAGGAAAAAGCATAACAATAGGAATAAAATAAAGTGTTCAATATCACTGAACATTTGTTTTCCTATGATGAAATATTATTTGCAGAGGAATACAGTACGCAAGTGCTTACTAAAAACAAAGGATAATGAGAATAGCTGATTTTTTTTGTTCTTTGAATCGTGCATGACCCTGCTGTGAAAGTTCGTTTGAAAAAAATCGCCCATTTTTTCGACGCAGCCCTTTCGCCCGATATCGATAGTTCCCTGTTTCCTGTCACGCGTTAATTACTGAATAAAAAAGTCGATTGACAGCGTTTAATCCATTTTCGATTCTTTGGAACGTCCACTCGATTTTCGGATCGGATGACTTGTACGTTGAAAACGCGCCTATGAAGCCTGATTGGTTTCCAATTAGCGATCCATAATAAACTTTTTTACGTGGCACTAGTTGTTCCACTCTCTCCCGGTTCGACGACCGAATCTTACGGATTCGATTCGCCTCGCGGAACAGGACTAAATAAAAATTCGTTTTTTAATCAGTCATTTCGGCCAACGGTTAATCAAATTACACACGTCCTTTATAATTTCATTTCGCTTCCGGCGCGGATGCTGAAAATATCGAGGATGCTTCAGGGAAACTGACACGATAAATATTGATTTAACAATCTCATTCTCGCGTGAATGGTATGCGGCGGAGAATCCGGCGAATTTTCGAAATTTCTAATCCGATTATGATACAAGCTCGTGGCGGAAGTTCCATTGCGAGATGATCCATTTAATAATTTAACTCTCGCCAGTATTTTATGAAGAATCTGCTGCGCGTCGCTGCTCAAAATTTCGAACATCGGGAAAACCTTCGCGGGAAATATCGATTTAATAATTTAATCCTCGCGCGAGCTTCTGACATGTATGTGGCGCACTTCACTTTTCAAAATTGCCTACTTGAAGAAAACCGACGCGAGAAGCATGATTTGGTAATAGAATCCTTGCGAGGACGGTGTTCTGTCGAGAATTTGTCGCACTTTACGTTTCAAAATTACTATATTATTCTTTAATAATAAACCATCAAATCGAAAATGATTATCCCCACTTTGTCTCCAGTTTCCCCCTCTGCAACCTTTCGATAAATACGTTTCCATTTAACTGATATAAAGTTTGGATAAAAACAGCGACCAAACCAAATGAATTTAGATTATTATTTTAGAAACTCGATTATTGGCTGCCAACGACCCCCGGCCCACCGCGGTTCCCCTAACCTCGTCCTCTCGATAAATACGACTTCTCGTTTGTCTCGGAGGCTCTCGAGAATTTCGTGCGTTCGTTTGCAACCGCGTGCTCGCATTCTCCCCACCCTCTACGAGCATTCAAAGAGAAAGAAGACCTTGACGGGGGTTGCCAGAGAAAAAGAGAAAGAGAGGGAGGAACGAAAGGCTGGGTCGGACAAGAGTTATGAATAAAGCATTTAATTATATTTTTTCGAGTGTTCTCCTTTGTGCAACGGAGCGTAACCCTTTATCCGCAGGATTCGTTAAGTTAAGTGTTTCAGCAGCTGCCTCCCTCTCTCATTGCAAACCGGAAGAGCCGGGGTGACGCGAACCGGGGATGCAAAGGGTGCAGGGAGGGGAGGAGCGGCGGCTATAATTTATCCTGCACTTGCTTATTTACTACGGCCATTATCGTCGTAACGTAGTTTGCATGCTCTCGCGAATTTCAACGCTTTCAGGGATGCCGGTAAAGGCGCGCGGAGTATCGTAGGGCCACGGGGTGGGAAGAGGGCTGAAAGAGAAAGAGGGGTTGAAAACGGGACAATGTAGTGTCCCTCTAATGAAAAGGACACGGCCACGCTGTACAGGCTTATTGAAAACAGGGATATCGAGGGATTCGGGAGGAGATGATCAAAGAGGGCTTCCGGAGGGGTGAAAAGGGGTGGAAACAGTATTGGAGGGAGGGGAAGGTGAACGTTAGCAGTCCTGAGAGCGTATCAGTCCTCCTGTTCGTTGATTAAAAAATTAAGAAGACGCAGAGTGGAACGGATAAGAAAAATAATTATTAAACTGTCGCAGACGTCGAAGTAAGCATCACGTTTTAATTAACATGTTCGCTACCACTGTCACAAATATGCGACATCCATAATCTGACAGTTCACTTAAAAACAGTCAAATTCATTTTATGCACTTTATGTTTAAAGTTATAATATTAGAATGCATAATTTTCAGAGAATCTGTGACTTTCTTCTGCTAAATTGTTTTAATCATTTATAATTGGGTACGTTGCATTTAATAAAACTTTCGAACAAGGAAGGTAAGCAACGATACAAATGCTGGCAGCGAACGTTTTAAACAATGCATTGTGACCAAACATCGTATAATTTCTCTATATTCGCAATATTTTTAAGATTGAGTTAGGTTTAATAGGTTGCAGGTATCTAAAAACAAACTTGTGACCATTTCAAGATCATCAAGATCGGTGAGGACTCTTCTCTGAATGATTAACGAATTTTGTTGGAATTCCGCAGGATATATTCGAAGACTATCGATGCTGTTTTCGCACGGAATATCTTCCCTTCAAGAAAATAGGCGTTTCGTTCCGCACCGTGCGGCGTCCCGGAAGACGGAGAGAATATTTTTTAGGTGCTCGTGCCGCGTTTAACGGTATTAATATCCGTCCAAACAATTTACGGTGGCCGAGGGAGAGCGTGTGCACGACGGTAGCCAGCCCGGTGTTAATAATTCTCGGGTAGGTAGCTCGAATATTTTTCTCGCGCTCATTATTCCGGGCCAGCGCAGAAATAGTGGAATTCGTCAAGAATATTTCACTGTCGAATAACGCGCGCCCGGCTACCGTTTCCCGGCGAGATCGGCCTCTGACTTTAAAGGGGCTGGCTCTCTATCTAGTCCAGAACGCTATATTTTCAACGGACTCCGCGATTTCCTGCGGAACAATTCGGATCCCTTTGCCGGGGAACCTTTGTGTTCATTTTTATTTGCGCTCCAAGGGTTTATTAACCCCTGCGCACGCCCTTCGGGAAATTTGGACGGTATATTTTCACTCTTTGTCTTGTCTAGGATGCGATATTTTCTACCAACTTGGAAATTTTCCGCGGATGAGCTCGAAGCCCTTTGCTAGGGGATGCTCATTTTTATTTGCACAGGTTATTAATCCTTGTGCGTTGTTCAAGAAATTTGTAGCTGGAGAATTAATTTTGAGACATACTTAATTTTTAGTATCGATATTATGCATTTATATTTAAACGACTGACATGTGATATCAGAAATTTTTACTTCTGATCACGCGCCATATGTTTTGCAATGATTGCTGTGATCTCTACCTCATTTTTATGAAGGTGACAGTAAGAAAGACATAAATGCCATGGTGCAATCTTTAATAAATTCCAGGATGTCCTTAACTTTCTATTGTTCTTAGTTGGTCGTAAAGAGAAAAGTTAAAAATTGCATTTCCGGTTCACCGTGAAAATTCGCCCATTTTCTATTTGCAGAGAAAAATTTGTATTTCTCTTTTACCGAGTTCTAATTCGATATGTTCGTTTGAGATATGAAATTGTAAACAGAACGCGATTTGTTGGATTAAAGTGGAAACAAATTGGGCGGGCCAGCATCCCCGGATCTTTCTTTTTCATTATTAATGCGGAGCTTTATGGATTTATGAGAGTTAATAGAATTATTATTATTTGACAGCCATAGTGTATGAAGAAAGAAATCATGTCGGTTTGTCATTTGGTCGGAATAAAATTACTTTGTATGAATTATTAACGAAGACCAAATCAGATTACGGAATAGTGGAGTCAAATTATAGAAGACAGCAGACGTCGTATAATTTGTTAAGCAAAGTAATTGCTCCATATCAGAGTTATCAATTTTTCTCGAGCCAATATATTATTCAAAGCGTCCCGGGACACGTACGGTTAGCAGTACGAAACAAGAGTGATTAATAATTCAGATATGGAGGACTAGAGAAGCACGGATTATCGATTCTGCTCTGAAATGAATGCTGATCGTGAATAAACAATGTCAGACTATTTATTCAAACATTTCTATCATATGCTGGATACTATTATCAATGTTGTCCCGCAAATTCAATCAATAAGCTATTACATATAATGGTCACGCGAGTTCACTGCCGTCATACCTAAACACTTTCGCTGCCAACGTCATCGTGTGGCGACCTTGTGGTACGTGCAAACAAGGTCAATTTGACTTTACGCGGGTGTTATTTGCAATAAATATTGGTCTGCGAGTGTACATGAATTTTTGCAGCTCTATTAGTACCGCGAAAAAATGTTATTCACATATTTTCAAATTTCCATAATTTAACGCTACCAGTCAACAGTGAAGAACATTAACGGGCATAAAACAGCACAACTTGGCCACATTATTTTTTGCACAGATAGCAGTTGTTTTATGTAATGATTTAACTTAACAATTAAACTTGACTGTTCAATTAAACCTTAATTAAACTGTTCCATTAAAAAGTGTTTAGCCATGAACCATAGATTTTTCAAAATTAAGCAATAATCACCGGTCGGTAATGTGTTAAAATAGACGAATCACATTTGTACTGCTCGGTCGTTATTGTACGAGAATGAGTTAATTTTGAACGAGCCTGTAGCGAATCTGCGCCGACTGTGAGCACACGGGACAGAGGAAAAGCTTCCTGTCAAGGTGGAAATAACGAAAACACTGAACGAGGAAAAATGAAAGAAACACTGCGCTTGGCTACGTGAACGCGCGCGCGCGGCGGGTACAACATGCAGGTGCTATACACGTATGTGGACTTACTTGTTTTCTTTGAGAAAAAAGGGATAAAAGAAAGAAGAAAAAACAGGGCCGACGGTCTTGCTTATTGCGGTCGTCTGGTATTCAACGGCAGCCTAATAATAGGAGGCCGTTTTCGTGGAACGAAGCGAGGGAAGTCGTTGCTCCGAATTATTCTGCGCCCCAGACCTGCAACAAGGCGCATAAAACGAAATTAATGCGGCAATAATCGTTTCGAGCGTAGCGTAATTCGCTAAGCCGGCCTTCTTCACCACCGAGGCCAGTTTCATTCTGCAATAATTGTTCTACACGGCAACTAATCACTACGATATTGCCAGCCGCCACCCACGCGCCTTTCGACCATCCTCCGCGGAACACCGAATCTCATCGCCTCTCCCGCCTAACATCAATTTCTCGCGATCCACTGATTAATGGCTGTTTCTTATATTCGAGTAATTCATATTAGAATTGTTTATTACATTTTTTTAATGGAATATTTCGGGACTCTTGACGAGAAAGACGTATGAATTTGTTTGGAAAGCAAATGTACGTTTATCGTCATTACTCGATCCATCTTTCTTGTATCATTATGTATCATTCCTCACTACAAAGCTATAGATAAGAAGTAAATGTATAAAAATAATATCAATATCCATTTCTCGCGATTCGCTCACAGTCAATCCGGCTCTGCCGCTCTTCTCCCCGTGAAATTCTACAAATTCGTCAACGCGGACTTACACGAGGTTTCACCGTAAGCATTGTCGGAAACTTAGACGCTCGATGTCTACGATACGAACTTTCCTCCGGTGATATCGTGCTGGAATATCGGCGACAAGTGTGATCACTGCGGAGAAATGCAGTTTCAGCGAAATAAAAATGTTCTACCTGAATCGCAACAAATTGGAAAATGGGAACTTTCGTCACAAATGCATCAAATTATATCATTTTTGTCACAAATGCATCAAATAAAACATTATACTCATTTTCGTCACAAATGCATCAAATAAAACATTATACCCATTTTTGTCACAAATGCATCAAACAAAACATTATATTATACTTGTTTTTGTCACAAATACATCAAATAAAACATTATACTCATTTTTGTTACAAATGCATCAAATCCGCAGTCTACTGATTAATAATAATTTTTAATTATACGATATGTCTCTGGCCGTACCCAGTTTGTTACATTAATCAATAATACGTGATGGTGAAATCGATATCGTACTATTCATATCGCACCCTTCCCTTTATCTTGCGTTCCACAACCAAATTCATATACTTCCACGCACACTTCCACCCTCATATTTACACAGATAAACATTTTTTTGTTTAATAATTTTAATGAGTCCAAACTAACATTCGTAAACTTGTATACTATATCTGCTGTGTTTCACTTATTCATGTTCCCTGCAAAACTTCGCAGTCCAGTGATCAAATTACATTCACGCCCTCTTAAGGGAGTGTTCTGGAGTGAACTGCGCATTGTTGCGTCCTTCGGGAAATTTTTTTCTACAGAATTGTAACACTTTTTCTCGAGAAAAAATTTCTGAATAAATACACACACACACACATTACAGTAAACATTAATAAATTTTTTTACTGAAACGAAATAGAAATTCACAATACATTTGAAATGAAAGTATCAAGAAGATTCTTAATGAGTTTGTGCAGAAACTAGAAAGAAAAAAACGTCGTTAATGAAAAAGGCAGTGATGTTTAAAAACTTATTAACCTTAAAAGAACTACAAACGGTGCAGGACCGTAGACGCACATAAAGTTTTAAGCCAATTGGTCGAGCAGATTTCGCAACATCGCTGGAGGACTCGCAGGGGAAGGCAAACAGTTGAGTAAGCAATTAAGAATACAAATAAATTCGTGGAGTAACAGCACGGTAAAGGAATCGAAAAGCGACGAATCCGTGATTCCCAACTATTTCCATTTCCTTAACTATTCGGAGGTCGGTCCCAACGAATTTTCGCGTGACGTTTATGAATGGCCCCCGCTGGAAGACAATCGTCGAATCGATCGAAACCGCAGAACAGGAACCCGGCGAGCCGTGAATCCGTGACCTTAGCCAGGGGAGAGTAAAATTGAAAGTTTCGTGCATGGCATTAGTCGGGGCATGTAACGATTAATGAAATTAGTCGTAAACAGCGCGGGCGTAGCTACAGGAATGAATTATATCCGGCGCGTACCGTATCCAATTACATTACATCGGGAGCCATTATTGCCGCGACAAGTCCCCGGAGAACGGAAGCGGCGTCCACCTCCAGGAATTCAGATAATTATTCCCTCTATTAAACTTTTATCCGGAATTCGCGGAAGGTGAATCTCCCAGGCGCCGGCGGATCCCTCGAAAACGGATCGGGAACAATCACCGGACCGAACACGCAACATCCGCATTATGCATTCACTGGGAAACGATAGATAAAATCTCATCTACGACCGCTAACGTCTTTCCAACCGCTGGAAATTATGCTCCTGTTTCTCGTTTTTCGTTCGCCTCGATCTTACCCTCATCCCTCGAGATCCTGAAAAATTGCCGGACCCGAGCTAACCAGGATGGATACTAATCCTTTAACTGATACACATCTTCGCAGGATGGTTTAAGGCAAATGTCTCTTTTTTGCGGACCAGCTCTAGCCACTTCATTTCAGTACACATAAATAAACGGGGTTGGAAAGTTCTCCTTTTTAATCCGCTGATTAATGGCTGTTTTTTTATATTCGAGTAGTTCGTGTTAGAATCGTTTGTTACATTTCTTGATAGAATACCTCGGGGACTGTTAACGAGAATGAGGAATGAATTTGTTTAAAGAACAGAGTATGTTTACAGCGATAGAATTAAGAACAAAATACACACAGCAAATGTAGAGAATTTTATACATGTCGATGTAAAACTTGCTACTAAGACTATTATTTAATTGGAACGATTAAATTAGAATATCTACACGTTTTATATTTTACGAGGAACACACATGCGAGTGGCCAAATATTTATAATAGAAATGTAGAACAACTGAATTATTTGTTATTTTTGTCATTATTTCTATGTGAATATTCTTAATATTTCTAATGTTTTAATCTTTTAAATTGTACCTGCTCATTCGTGCCATAAATGGATTAAATCGGCAGTGTCGAGAGAGCAGGGTAGAAAAATCATTATCGAGCTAGCCGGTGCCTCGTCAATCATCAGCTCGAACGCACACCACGTAGTCTATTTTCTGGAATTCCCCATAGAAAACCTAGAAACGATCCACTACGGTTTTTCTAACAGTCACGATATCTGATGGGGAAAGCAACCTTGACCAGTCGTCGATCCGCAGGTTCGTGCGAGAGTTTAGGGACAGAGAAAAAAGGGAACAACGAAATCCTTCGAGGATGAGAACAGCAAGAAGGAAGGACGTTGATGAAACGTTCCGCTAGCGACCACGATCTGACGCGACCTCGATGGATCAAGATAAACCATACATCGATGGCATATATCCACGCACGCTGCTCTCTGGAAAGCTGCTTCTCCCGGCCAATATCTGATTTTCCAATTTTCATATACATATAAAGCCAACCGTTGTCCATCAAACGATCGGTTTACGAATTTTTTACGATTATTCAGATTACACAGATGCTATTACACCGTAACGAAAATCTCGCGAAATCGAGGTAAATTCAATTTGGCTGTTTTTATAGGCAACACACGCCAGATTGAAATGCTATGAAAACCAATACTCGCTGTTTTCCTCAAAATTTCTACCACTGGCAATTTTTTCAAAATTCATCCACATTTTGTTAAGTTCCTGTTTTGTGCAATTCGTGCAAAAAATCTTAATTTTACTGGCTAACCTGGATTTTAAATCTCGAGTGTCGGATATACAGTAAAGAGCATAACTGATTCAACACACTTTAAATCAGAATAACTATTTCATGAATGGACCAAACAACTTCAATTTCTCTGTAGGGCTAGAAGAATTAGTTTAGTAAATGACGTCAAAAAATTTGCTGAAAAATGCATTTGGTCGGAATTGTGAAAGACAATAGTAAAAATTGATTTTTATTTATTATTTTTTAGCTGGGCCGATAACGAAAATTTAAAAGATGTGTTTGGTCAATCGTATAAATGATATACGTTCTGAAAACATCATTGAAATTAGTTAATTGGTCAAAACGATCAAAAGTGGTGAATAGGCCGAAAAGATGGCAATTTTGACCACTTTTGATCGTTTATAGCTCGTAAACCAATTAACCAATTTCAATGAAATTTTCAGAGCGTACATCATTTATACGAGTTGACCAAACACATCTTTTAAATAAATTTTCGTTATTGGCCCAGCTAAAAAAGAAGTCAAAATCAATTTTTACTATTTTTTTCGCAATTCCGACCAAATGCATTTTTTCAAAATATTTTTAGACGTCGTTTACTAAACTAATTCTTCTAGCCTTACAGAGAAATTGAAGTCGTTTGGTCCATCTATCTCGGCATAATCGGTGAACATATATATGTAGAAAAAAAGGCGCATACAGATCGAATTGAGTAACCTCCTCCTTTTTCGAAGTCGGTTAAAAATGAAGTGTATCAAGATATTCTCTGGATATCATAAAATTAAATGTGAATTATCTTCATAAACAATGGGTATTGTAAAAAACGCTCGGACACGGGTCTGCTTATTTTTGCTTTAGATTCACCAGAAGAAGTTTCATTAAAATCGATGTTTCCACCACTTTGAAGTCTCTTTGTAAGTGGTAATACCGTCTACTTTGACTACACTTTTATGCCGGCCGCCGAGCTCCATTGAAATCGGATTCATATCGGATCGGTCGCAGCCCCTGTCAGTCGAACTTTCGCAGAAGCCATAATCTGCCGGTGAATCATCATCCACGAGGATCGTCATGCGAGTCGCAGTCAAAGGCTTAATGCCTAGACTGGGTGGAGGGTGGCAGGAGGAGGCGGAGCGATGCATCGATTAGAGAAAAGAAAAACAGGGATGAAAGAGCCTCGATAATGGTATCCGTTAACGCCATCGAATTTTAATCGTCGCCGAAATTGATATTCCCGTCCGTCGAGGCAGCCGCAGACCTCCATAAACTATCCACTTACTAGAGACGCCGACAGGGCTGGGCTCCCAATCTACGGAACCCCGTGGCACAGAACCCCTGGATTAAATCCTCGTCTAGTAAAACCGCACTACCTGGGGGAGAGAGAACGAGAGAGAGAGAGGAAGAGAGACAAGGGTTCGATCGGCGCGCCTATCCGCATCGATCGACGGCTCCGATTAAAACGGTTTTGCTGGGCCGGCCGGAGAGGATTCGGCGCGATCCTCGGCCCCGGCTATAGCAGATATCTCGTCAACGAGATAAGGTTCGCAGAGGATTAAAGGAGTGGATATCGGTCGATGCGGAACAGAGACCACGATATTACCGGTCAACGGGGGTGGGAACAGGTTACAATGCAGAGGTGCACCGTTGCATCCCACTGGCCGCTGGAAGGCTGCGGTTCGTGGTCGAAATTGTTAACGTATAAACAAAAATGGAGCTAACCGCCTCTAGGAAAACTTAAAGAGTTGTCCTTGAAAATGTTTGCATACGTTTTAACACGTTGACTGTCGGTACTGCGTGGATACCCGAGTCTCGGGCCGGTCGGGCTTCCGAAAGTTTATAACGTGAGAGTACCCGAAGTTGTGGTCGGGTCAAAGTTCGCAACGGTCGAGTATCCGGAAAGCTAAATTGCGAAATTAGATTGGAAGATCATGACAAAGTCGTGCTCAAATTTCAGGGATCCTCAAACTTGACTCCGTCCGACTGCAGCTTCTAAAATTTTGCGACCTGAATTTTAAATTTCGAGCAACCGTGCACGCCTAATAAATAATCGGAAAGCTTTGTCATTGAAAAAATGAGAAAAATGGACTTGCAGTACGTAATTGTGAATAGAATAATACCAAATACATACACGGCCGGCAACACACAAAGGTTGGAACGGTATACTGCATAAACTTATCGAAGTAACAATTCGTTCGGAGCTCTGCATCAAAGTTCAACAACCTGCGATGATCAGCCAATTTTGGAAAATGCGGAAGTTTGGAAAAACCGCGCAGTCAGGACTGTTCGCGTAATGGAACGCGCCATCGAAGAGCCGTTATGGGATAGAAGCAAGCGTAGCAGGTTTTCAATATCGTATGTTCCGATCCCGAAAACTTTTCACGGAAATTATTTAAACGATTTTCAACAAAGCTGAGATAAAGGTTATAATAGAGTTTTAATCGTTTGGAAGGAAGAAAGGAAATTTCTAAAAAATATTTTCGGTAAGACTTTAGAAGACTTTCTCTAGAGTTTCTAGTCAAATTCACTTGAACGCCGCTTTAAAAGTAATTGTGCATGATAAATCGAAATTTCCGATAGTGGTAACAAAAAATTTGAATCATTTGCAACGTCGCTAGCGCTCGCAGATACTTTTGAGTTCGTCTGTCCCCGCCCACGAATCCGATAAAAATGAGAGTCGACTAAATGGCCCCGGTTCGCGGGTTCCGCGCCATTTTCCTCGGGCGCTAATGAAAATTTCAAATGGAACTGCTACTACAATCGTTTTAATGAAATCTATAAATCCATACCGGGGCTGTGGAAAGGGGGTCGACGGGAGGGTTGGTCGGGGGTGGCGACGCGGAGGTGGTTTAATCGAAGCTGACCTATGGCCAGGATTTTCTATCTGCTTTATGGATGTAGAACAAATTTGCTTGTCGGACGTTGCGACGCGAATTGAGGGACGTCTCGATGTATTTCGCGGAGGATACATTCGACGATTTAACTGTCCGCGTTATTGTGTCATATCGACAATGCCGGCGCTGGGGCGGGGCGCAGGGGGTGCAAAAAGGAAACGCTGAGTTTTCACGTCGCTGTGCCGCTTGTGCCGTGGTTATTAGCCACTCGCCTGTTCGCCATTGTAATCCTTCGTTCAATAGCGTTACGAATGCAGCGACACGACAGCCGTGTTTGTGTTTGACACATTTTCCCCGTTTCTTGTTTTCCCCCCTCTCATTTTCGTTTGTTTATACGGTCGAAACGTATCGACAGGCTGACGTAATTTTTCTTGAAATACATATACGTATATTTGTCTCGAAGTCTTTCCTCGATCGAAAGTCGAAATGGAACTGCGACATCGAATTCCAATCACGCGGAAGTAGCAATCGATTTTGTCCGGCATTTATTTTTTGTTACGCGCGAGGTATGTCGACAGCATTTTAATTTACTGAATTTTACCGAAAGATTCATACAATTTTACCACGTTTTTATTAGCTCGCTTTCTTCTCTATCTGCTGTTTGTTTGTTTGTTTGTTCGGTACAAATTTTGCAATTGATTTTAAACTAACTTCCCGATGAGCTGGAGACTTGAAATTTAATCATAGCTCAGAACTGGATGACAATGCAATAATAAAAACTAATTTTTTAAAAAGCCTTTGCGTTTAGGAAATATGAATTATGAATATATTTAACCGTTAAACCTTCTGCTAGAAAGCAGAAAATAATTATTTAAATAAAAATAAATTTCTAAAAAATACCACGTTTTTAAAACGGACTAAAAAGTATAAAATAATTTTTCCTAGTCCCATACAGATAGTCCTGAGAATTTGCGATTGTGAATTTTGAATAGCTATGAAAATACTTGTAAGATTTAAAACGAAAAACGTGGGGCGCATGCAATAGATAATTGATGCATGAACACCTAAATCACTAACAATTTTATTGCACTGAAAATTATATGAACTGTTGTGCGAGTTTTCTCAACGGCAGCTACTCTCTACTCTCAACAGTCCGTACTATGTATTATCTTGCGCCCCACGTTTTTCGTTTTAAATCTTACAAGTATTTTCATAGCTATACAAAATTCACAATCGCAAATTCTCAGGACTATCTGTGCGGGGTTAGGAATCTGTATGGGGCTAGAAAAAAATATTTTATACTTTTTAGTCCATTTTTTAAACGTGGTGTATTGTAAAATTTTATTTTATACTTTTTAGTTCGTTTTAAAAACGTGATGTGGTATTTGGTTCATAAGATTTCAATGCCCGCCGAATTTGGTACCAATATATCAGCGGAAAAATTAATTGCCGAATCTGGCCGAATGATTGCGCCACCTATATATTACATGGCAGTCCACGTATTAAAATAACGGGGACATCAATTTTTCTCTGATGGTAGCTCCGATCGTCGAACGTTTTATTTCGAATTCTTTAATCGTGTTTCCATCGAGATCGAGTTTCATCGAAATTTTTCTCGATAATATGAAAGTACACTGTTTACGGCGCACTGCACTATTATTCGGTTAATTACCATCGTTTTACGTTCGCTGTTTCTAAAATATTTAGTAATATTTGACATGACACAGGACAGGTAGATTTTATGAAAATTTCAAATGACTCTGGTTCGGAAGTTTTTCTCTTCCGTTTCATAGAGTACAAGTCCTAATTTTATATCACTGCGAAAATTAAAGGTACGTCGGGAAGATCAATACTTTCGGTTCGTGCTATAGATATACACGGTAAAAATTCATTTTTCCTTGATAATTAGATTGTGAATGACAGGAATGAATTGGGCAAATTCAGAACTGTAAAAACATTGTGTTTTTATTTAACTTCCGTCTGTCGTACGATAGGACGATTTTTAATTTGCATTAAGATCCGCAGCCCGATGATAATAAACGCGATCGATAGTGTCTTAGAATGTCATCTGAATATTAAACGGCGTTCAACGCTCGGACTCGGAGGTTCGTGTTCGTTTCAACAGGAAATCTGTCGATATTCCGTTTAACTTTTAATGTTTAAATTTCAACGATATTATCGTCGATTCGCGATACGTGCCGACAGAATATTTCACTGGAAATATCCTCGGCCGGCGCGGCGTTGACCTTAATTTGTCCGTTGGCGAACGACAGGGCAAGAAATCCGCTTTCCCGCCAACGGAAATTCAATTTTTCAATTTCTATAAAACCCCGCTCGCATAGTAATAACACGCAACTCTGGACGCAATTTCCGGAAGGAACGGGGTGGGAACGGGGGTGGCTGAAGGGGTGGAATTGGGTTAAGTCCGATTTGCTAAACCAGTTCGACAGATTTGTTTAGTTTCCAACGGGACTCTGGCATGACCCCGTACGCCATTTCCCTCCAGTCAACCCTTATATGCAGTATGTACCTACTGTCCCACTTGATGTTTGCATACGCGTCAAAACGCAGGACGAGACACTATACCACTTTCAGTTTGTCACACGGAGAGCTCTGTACTTCCAGCAGTCTGACAAAAAAATATTTCCATCAAATAGTCAACGTTCAATGGTCCAGAATTGAAGAAAAGTTTCATTTCGATGAAGTTTCAAGGTGACTTTAACTTCTCCAAAGTTTTGTAGACGATTTCTACGACCTTGGGTTAACCTTGAACTAAGAAATTGTTGTCAACACTTCTCGCGTGACGAAGCTTTATCGTTTCTTTCAGTTCTACAAAGAAATTTGAATCGTAAGGAAATGAAACGGACAAACTTTAAATCTGCACGCGTGGCGGCGATGGTTCCTTTCGGTGACTCGACTTTCGGAAAACACCAACTTATTTCTATCTCCGACGAGAATGAGACACCTACTTAAGATGTCTGCCAAGTTTCAAGTACATCGGATGCTCGGCTGTCGAGATATCATGGCAACAACTTCAAGAAACCTGTTCGAGGGGGGTGCGTTAGCCGAGAGCGCGAAATTTCAGACCAACTCGGGAGATTTTTTGCGCGGCGAAACTACGGAACACCATTTAACATCGAACTTTCGAGTGCACTTCGTCGGTTTGCCAACAGTCCGCGAATTTGTAAACAAACAAACGAAAAAATGTCGCGCTTGTTACGGGCGATCAAGCGGGTTCGTGACAAAAGCGTGTCGCGACTCGAGGTTATATTTTCAGGGAATAAAACCCTGGGGAGAAAAACCGCGCGCGGGTAGAATTCGATTGTTTGAAGCCGCGAACGCGGAGCGTTAAGAGAGTAATACAGAATGCGAGCTTTAAACGGAGAGAGAGAGAGAGAGAGAGAGAGAGAGAGAGAGAGAGAGAGAGAGAGAGGACTGCGATAATACGGCGATCCTTTATTGTCGATCGTGTACACGCGACACGTGGAATAACAACGGGGTCCACCAGAAGCGTAAAATCTGAAGTTGTTATTACGCCACGGTGGTTTAAACTTCTAACTAGTTGGCGTTCTCCGCTTAACTGCGCGCGGAATAAGCTCTCCGGGCGAGCGTTGAAAAGGTGACGAACGAAGCGCAAAGAAACAGAAGCTGCCAGGCCCGGGGAAGAATAAAACGGGGAGAAACTAACGTCGGCTTCGAGCGAGCTTGAACGGGAACCCGCTCGACGAAAGTTCGCGGCAGTCGTACACACTTGACCCGATCGTGTTTACCGATTGTTAAAACCGAGTCGTCACCACTTTCAGCTAACTGTCCTCGCAGTTCCGCGCCGCTATCTTTATTCGCTTTGCTCATTAAGCGGGTCTCGTTGCGAAATGAGCCCCGTCTACTTCCGAAAGCCTCGTAGACAAAAGTTTCGATGACGTGCCAGCCGAGCTGCCTCCTCTCTCTCTCTCTCCCTCTCCCTCTCTCTCTCTCTCCCTCTCCCTCTCTCTCACCCTGTTATCGAGACTTCAAACTGTTCAAACCGCCCTTTCAAGTTCCAAGATCTTTCTTTCCCTTCGCTTCTATTTTCACTCTCATTCATGCCTCTCGTTCTATTTCTGAGACGCGTCCCGACCAACTAGCATTACAAGAATTTTATTCAGCATGAGTTATTCCTATTGTTATAGTCTGTTTCATGGAATAACAGTCGTTATCAGACTGTGGATTCTATGTAAAAACAATAGATAAATTCTATAACGCTCCGTTCCCAACTCAGTAAAATTTCTAATAGAAGAAATACATTCTCAAAAACATTAAGTCAATTCTAGAACGCTTCGTTCCCATCTTACAAGGGAAGGACCCCAATTTTGGGGTTGGACTTCGATTTTGATAATTTTTTGTGAGATGATGGTATACGGATACCTAATTATGTATACAAAATATTAGCTGTAGTTACTCAATGGTTTTAAAGATACAAAAAATTAAAGTTTCGTATTTTGTTGATATACCATGATTTGAGCTGTGTGGAACTTTAATTGTTTATATCTTTAAAACTATTGGGTAAGTACATCTAATATTTTGTATGCACGATTTGAGATCTATATACCATCATCTCACAAAAAATTATCAAAATCGAAGTCGGACACTTGGGGTCCTTCCCTTGTTCGTAAAATTTTCTACAGTCGACTCGGAAAATTTTTAGCCTGCATGAAAATCTAGCCATAACAGTTGTCCATTTAAACTACTACTATCCATATTTAGTGAATCTAAAATATTATTGATGCAAAGATGGTTAGCTATACATAGAGGTACCTGACATAACGTTTATTACAAATAAGCAGATAAGCAATAAAGGTTTTCCAGGAAAACATTTTTCTATGTAGCATTTTCGTAGAATTTTAAATTGATGTCTCGAGACATTTTCTTTGTTTATGTCTATTTCGGGTGCATGCTCCCGTCAGAAAAGTCTGAGGGAAGAAGCGATGACATTCATAATCGAGGCACTTCAAGAACAACAATTCCAACGATCCCGATAACCAGCGCAGCTTCGACGGTAACGAAAACTTAAAAAATTCCAACGATTTCAAACGGTTCGGACAAATCCGGCGATTCGTACAGCACGAACAGCACCAGAACTTTCAACAATCCCGGCTATTCCAAGAGCTCTAACGGCTCCAAACATTCGGGCAATTCCAACGATTCCAGCCCATTGTGAAGGTCGCTATGATAGTGCATGATAATTTGCGTGTATCGATCATAACGACGTGCGTTCATGGTTTATCCATTTCCGCGATGCAGTTGCGTTTTTTCGGTTCGATCACCCAAACGGTATGGAGCGATACAATCATCTTCCAATGATTTAGCTCTTTAGTCAACCCCCTGCAACTCCGCGTAAACTTGGAAAGAAGAATTAAATGCAAAATGAAAATTGTTTGTATTAATTGCAAAACATAGGAAGAAAATGGGAATTTATTTATGTCTGTGATTTTGTTAAATTGTAAGAAACATGTGTCGATATTCTTAAATTCTTTTAATCTTTTACTGTTCATGATTACACCTGCTCCAACAAATTTCAACTTTTTTTATGCCCTTAATTTTTCTCCTATATGCACAATTTTTGAGAAACATGACTTTGAAAAAAAACCGTATTTTTCAACTTTAAACAAATATTGTGATGTTATTATAGAAGATATTGAATTGTTCTTCAGAGCAAAAGATTCTACAGACTTTCCCGAATCCAGCGATGCCCAATACTAATACATTATGATTGTTTAAACATGTTTAAACAATCACTAAAGGCGAAACCGAAAACTCTATAAGATCCACCGAACAGTAATTGCGGAACAAATTTGGTGTTGGACAGTGTAATTGGAAGCTAGTTGTGATATTTTCCAGTGTATTCAAGCAGATTCAATTTTTTAAAGAATTCTATGTTAAACTCCGTCGATTTTCATCTGCTCAGTTGAAGTTACACACATTTCGCAGTGCTCATTAAAAAATTCGCGCCACAGAGTGTTAAGGGGACATCGTCGCTACGGATGGAAGCACGTACGTTTTATTTCCCATTCTTGTTCTCGCCAGCACGTTCGTGGACGATCTTAAAAGCTGGTGCACACGCCTACAGTAACGCGCATCACGAGTCTGTAATGGGAACACTTGAAACGGATTTCCAGTGGAGCGTACGGCGCAGTTAAAACACCGACGACGGCTTTTAATTGAGGCCAGGATACCAAGTGAAATATTGGAATTAATCGCGAGTCCTGCGTTGGCTAACGAATGGCGAGAGCCATCGAGTTAGATCGGTCAACGAATAATGGAGGAATCGATACAATGCGCCTGCCTGCAAGCTCTTCCGCTCGCCTATGGTCCACGTTCCACCCGGCCGTTTCGTTTTCGTTCCCCTCGTTTCGTCGAAACTCACCCTCGGGTCTGTTCGGACCCGGGAGTGCAGGGGATTCAAGACCATACGCTCGCAGGCGATCCGCATTTATTTATCTTCCGATCCGAAAAATATTATTCCTCCTCCTTCGGTTTATTTTTTAAATTCTTCAAGGCGATGCTCGTTTCAGAATGCTTGGATCTGTTTGTTTCGATCAAGATTGATGGAAAAATTATGTTCAAAAGAACTTTCAAACATAGGGGATACATATAGACATTTATCTCCTTCCTCAATCATTTTAACAAGTCTAAAATAATAGTTTTTAATGACCTGCATTTTAAATTTGATTTACTCATTTCTATTATAAGAATATACAATCCACAGTCCCTGCTCTTCGGACTTTCCAACTTCTGTGCATATTTTAAATCATGATCTATAACAGGCCTGGCCAACGCGCGGCCCGCTATGTTGAATTGTGCGGCCCGCCAGGCGATTTTATATTTCAATTGAAACTTTTGTTTGTTGTTGTATGTATGATTAAAAATTCTTCAAAATTTAATTATCATAAAAATTCTTCCAAATTCGATTATTATAAAAATTCTTCGGAATTTAATGACTATAAAAATTCTTTTGAAATAAAATTCGATTCGCGTTTAAAGAAGTGACTCCCTTTAAAGGCGACTTTTCACTCGCCGTATGTTGCGCGATCGTTCCTTTCGCGGAATCGAGGCAGTCTGATTCCCATCGACGCGATCGAGAGCCTTTATGTGTGCAAGCCTTGTGCGATCCGATGCCGCGAACAGCTCGTGCTCGGATTCGCGAAAACCGCCTGCGGTCGGTCGCGTTCAGGCCGCAGCGCCGCGCCGTAACTGGATCCGTTAAACGCTTGTAACGATTCCGACACGCGAACCCGGCCGCGGCCGGTCGACGAAAGCTGCGAATTCGTCGATGGAGTCAGCCAAGAGAGAGAGAGAGAGAGAGAGAGAGCGGTAGACAGAAATGGTTCGACCCATTAATTAAAGCGCGAAATCATTCAGCATTACAATTAACAGATTTACCGACTTTATTTATCCGACGCGTCGCCGCCCCACGGTCCGGTCTCGGTTCGGTCCGTAGCCGAAACATTTTATAATTAATGTATCGCGCGTGATTTGCTCTGCAACGCCGAGAATAATTCGTTCTCTCGCGAGCGCGCTGTCCCCCGCAGACCGGCTGCCCGGGCTGAATAAAATATTTACGAGCCCGAGACGCGCGTGAGAGCCCGTCGGAAAATGTTTAATCAAGGGAGGACGGAAGCGCGACGGGTTCTCGATTAAACTTTGAAAATTCCCGCGTTTCATAGGGCTCCTACTGACGGACAGGGGAACCAGAAGAGTGGAGAGGGGAGGGGGTCTAACGGCGTCAAATTACAGTCGCGTACACGTCACAGAAACCATCGAATTCACCTCGCCCTCCCCTCGCATTTAACCGGCAACCGAAAATCTAACGCTTGCGAGAGATCGACAAAGCGGGTTATTATTATTTCGCCGTTATCTATAGGCCGGCAAACCTGTAACGTTATAATTCGTTCGAATAATAACGGTCTCCCGTGGTGGCATCCTTTGTGCCCGACGGTCACGTGGCCATTTCGGATGAACGGTGACGAGGCCACGACCAATGGGAGGTCCCCGCGAACGCTGATTGATTTTCATAGGAACGAAAACAGAATTGATAATTTCCACTGATGAAATCGCTCAGCGAACACCACCCACACCCTCGGGCCACGCGGATTTAGGGTTTAACCCTCGCCTCGGTCAGACGAGGGGTACACTCGGACCCGTATCCTCTGTGAATACTCCTTTTTATTATTCACACTCGTTCCAGAGGCTTCGGTAGCGTGAGGACCAAACAAAAATTAACAGTAATGGGGATTGTTGAACCATCCAAATCTTTACACATCCTTCTCATTTTCTAAAAAAAGAAAATGTTAACAAAACATGTTACGTGTAACACAAACGATGTTCTATCGACGACAGTTCTTTATTTCGTTCAACCAAACTCACTTCATATACAGGGTGGTTCACGCAACTTGCACACCTATAATAACTTCCAAAGTATGCATTGCACGAACAAGTTTTGTATACAGAAGATTAAAAAAACAGGCAAGACATTAGAAGAATTGAAAAATGCTGGTACATTATTTTCAGTCTACATATTAACACTAGGTTTTCGGAGTTCTAGAAATAACTATTTCACATTATTTTATAAACGCAACACGTATGTGTCTATCCAAATTTTTGGCCATTCTTCCAATAATATGTACCCAAAGAAATACATTTGGTAAATAACTCTTCAGGGTAGCATCTTTATAATCTTTGTGTGTGTTCCGTGACAGCTAATGCAAGCCTCCTTTATTAAAACAAAACTCTTCGCGCGTTTGTCTCGTCGCTTGTTCAGTCGTTTTCGTCTTCGTTTTTCGTTTTTCGTCCGTGCGTCGTCACGGCAACGCTCGTTCGTTGTCGCGAGACGCTTGTGCGTTTTACACGCGGTATTTGAATCCTAAAAACGTCACAATCTTAATAATCGCAAATTAAAAATATTAGAACCCGTCATTTTAACGGGCCCCGTGAACGTGAACCTACTGTTAAAAAAGAAGATAAAGTTGCATATTACTGCAGTTTGTTGCACAATTCAGGTAAAAGAATTTTCTTTTGCACCAGTGGTTTCCGAGGCCAGTGTACATACGTGGCAGCTGGTAGCGAGCGTGTTCGAATACCTGACGCGCGTACATAGTCGAACAGCTTGTACGTTTCAGCCGAGTAAGACAAGTCTAAAAATATTTTGCATGTGTCAGGCTGATCAGCCTTGACCTCACCGGGGTTAACAACGTGCATTATTCGCAGGATCCTCGGCAGCAGTTCGCTATACGACCATCAGCAAACCCGGCCGGTTCCCGTGATATCCCGGCGAGGCTGTCAGCGCGAGTCTGTTCGTTCCCGTTTCGCGGAAAGACTGGAAAGGCATGGTCGTCGCGGCGACGAAAGGCCCCCGTTCATTTCCTATGCAAAGGACTGGCGCATACTTTTAAACGTGCCGTAATAATACCTTACGAGAAGCAATTAAGTGCAAATACAACCGATTGGGATGAACGTGCGCCGGCGGATGCATTCAGCCGAGGAGATAGGATGGACACGGAGGAAGTGGTGGAGAGACCGAGAGATAGGGAAGAGAGAGAGAGAGAGAGAGAGAGAGAGAGAGGACGGAGCGAGGAAGGCGGATCGGAAATTGCTTCGAGCATGCTCGCTCACAATAATACCACGCCTGGTCCTCCGTGTAAGTGTACCTGTACGTGTACCTGTGCAATCCCGAGGACTACGTGTCTCCGTGTGCGCCAGGTGCGAGCGTGTGCGAGCGTGCGCGAGCATCCAACCACCGACACACCGACACCGACGGGCTAAGAACAAAGCCGACGGCAAATGACAGCAGTAATTTTCGCAAACTGTTGTGGGATACGCGCCGAGGCATTTAAGGTACCGGTGCCGTCGTTGCCGCTGCTCGAAACGCAGTCTTCTTCTTCTCTATATTCCTCCCCTCTCCCAGACCTTCTTCTTTATCCGCTCTGTCACTCCGACTACCGATTTACACCCCCGCTCAAAAGTACGTTAACACTAATGGTTGAAATTTGCGCACCATTTGATTGTTATTAGACGATATTTATTGTTCACAGGGCTGGGTAAAATAGTACTTGAAATAATGAATAATTCCATTCATCTTACAGTATGCGTACAACTTTAAAAATAAAATGTCTTAGTTGGTGCAGTCAAGAATATTGAAAATATTTGGATTTCGACTTTTTGTTATTCAATTTCAATTTTAAATATTATTGCTGAAAAGATGAGTATAAAGAAATGTGTGAAGAAATGCAGTAAATAATAATTTTTGTTCAGACAAATTCACCACTACTGTATAAAGCAGATCTCGCATGAAATTTGATTACATCCCTTGAGGATTCTTTCTTTTCTAGGAAGAGAATTAAGCAAGTGTCCGCATACTTTTGATCGGGGGTGTACTTACCCCCCTAACCGCCCCATCAGCGATACCCATCTTTCCCCTCCGTGAAATTACGCTACTTGATATTCTTTCTCGCTCTCGCCAGCCGATCCTTTCTACCTTTCTGCCGTTTCGTCGAACCTTTATCTTAATCTCTCCGTTCCATCAGCTTTCGGTTTCGACCCGTTGTTAACTCGCCCCTGGCCCCTTGACTTTTGATCACGCGTGTTTTCGGCTCTTCGTCTCGGCTATATGCCTTCTTCCATCGCGTTGGCAAAATAAATGCGGGCTTCGATTAATGTTAACGGTCGCCGGCTCGGATAATTTGTAATTACGCGCAGCGTTTTGTTCCCCTTTTCGTTCAGCTTTTGTTGTCGAACGGGTTTGATTAATCGTTCGCTGGTTCAAACGTGTCGTAACGGCATTCGGTGGATTCGCCCGAAAATCCATTGTAACCGCAGCCTTCTACGAATCCGACGAATTAAATTACAGATTTTTGTTCGTTCGGTATACGATAGCATTGTGGAATTGAAATTAAAATGGAATTGTGGTCGAAATGCAGTTAGTTCTTGTGCACCGTTGAAGACAATAATACATACATTCAAACCTTGTGCGCTGATTTTAATCAGAGATATGGCGTACTCCGAATATGTACTCTGGTGCAATTGTCGAAAAAAGGAATCAGCAAAGGCCAATTTAAAGTACGATAATAAGAACATCACTTGATATATATGTTAACCGAATATATACCCGCCTGCCATTAACGTCTCTTTGTGTTGCTCATCCCTTTGTCTCGTTCGTCTGGTGTGACCATCCATACAGATTCGCGACGGTATGGGTGCGAATAGCTGCGAAGGTGTTAGTCAGTGTGGGCGTCACGGAAAAGCGGGATTTACGCTTGAAAATGATCGGAATCTACGGCAAACCGAAAGTCCAATCGACCGTCCAACTGTTAGAGCTGCCTTGATTTTCCGTGGATCTGATTCGTGGCGGAGATGCGAAAGCCGCCCAATGAACGCTCGATCGGCGTGATCACAAGGCTGAAAGAAACCTTTGGGAATCTATCGGTTCGACTGTTGCGATTCATGAACACCCTATTCATCCCCCTTTTTCCGCGATTACCTGCGTCATCGAGGATTCTGGTCGCGGCGTGATCGCTCACTATAAATTCTAGGTGCTTCGCTCACCGATTGGCGAATTAGGTCTACACATGAGGACCGTAATACAGTTTGCATCCTCCATGTATCATCACTGCAAGGTGAACATCTTCAAAATCGTTTTGTATCGTTCAACTGCTCTGTTCTGGTATTTTTAATAATATTGCTACGTTTATAACATTTTTTTTATTTAGTCAAGCTAGCATTATTTTGTGGGAAATGTTACAATATCGTCACTACTGTGCATGTGTTACTTTTCTGAATATTTACAGCGTGTAGCTGAACCCTTGCCCTACAATATCGTGTCAGACTCGTGATGAAGATTCTGCACAGAGTCTAATAAATAAATAAATAAATAAATAAATAAATATATATCAGATGATGGCATAAATTTGTGCCCGATTTTCATAGATGTCGCAAAACTGTACTGCACAGCCGAGTGTAGAAAGAAAAATTATATGGTCACCATTCTTTTGTAATTGCAGAGAAGAATGTTGACTATATAATTGATTAATAAAGCTGTATTCTTTAAAATTTATACATTGAACTTTATTTTCATATCAGGCACGAACTTGTACAATCATCTAATATGTATACAATGTATATGCATGTTATTAATTTCCTTTAAACCTAGATGAAATTCTATTTTGGTTTTGTTAATGTATATTGGAGAACATGTAGGCATACAATAGATATAAATTTTCTCCTTTTTTGCAAAGAACTGCAAAGAAAGTTCTAATCACTGAAACCATAAAATAAATCGTAGGGCAAAAGGTTAAAGGACCACCGACACATGTAATTGATCGTATCTAGTATGTATCTTTCAA
The DNA here is from genome assembly GCA_028455765.1 of Lasioglossum oenotherae. NCBI lineage: Eukaryota > Metazoa > Arthropoda > Insecta > Hymenoptera > Halictidae > Lasioglossum > Lasioglossum oenotherae. Next base: position 549,087 of record CM052294.1, on the reverse strand, counting down.
ACAGTTGACTCGCGTTGAATTAAACTAGATATTTGAGAGTGTATGTTGGTATAATAAATTTTTACAGAATTTCTTACCTCTTCAGAATGTGCGGAAATTACGTTGAATACTTCAGGTGGGAGTTTGAAAAAGTCGAGTACCTTTTCACAGGATCAGTAGGAGAAAAAGAAGTTAAATCAACGCGTTCTTGGCAATTGATTTAACATTTGAACAAGTTCCCATTTCATTGAAGATATTATGTTGTATTCCAGAAAAATTAAAATTGTCACTGGTATATTTCTTTCCTGAAGAACATCTCGAATATGCAATATGTGCAATATGCATGTACAAGACACCTCCAGTATTTTTTGTTGAATATTTGACTTGTGTATAGCCTTCAACCAGATGCTCGCGAGTATTTTCGTGGAATTTTGCAGAATTTTTTACCGGTTCTGAGCTAGCGGAAATTCCGTAGAATGCCTTGGGTGGTGGTCCGAAAGAGCGGCGTGCCGTTCCAGGATTAATAAGAGGCAGAGGGGCGAAATGATCCCGTTCCAAGGCAGGTGACATTAGATAGCGTCATGCTTAGCTTAACAAGTCTTGGTTTCCTTAACAACAGAGGCGGGGCTGTCGCGGGTCGTGCAGAGGAAGCCCAATTTACTCGCGAGTAAAACTTGGATTGCGCCGAAGCTAGGCTAACGACATGCTGGGGATGGCGGGAGAGGCGATTACAAACTCGGCGAAGCGTGTTTATAGGTAAGGATACACCGTGGCTCGGTTACCGGGGCGAATAACAAATTTATTCGAACCGTTTTATCTGGATAACAAATTCGGCCGAGCCACTCCCCCGTTCTCTGGTAATAAGCATCGACACGTGGCTTACGTCGCAGTGAGCGCGGATGCACCAGCTGTCGGCCCTAATCCGTCGCTATGCACTGGGAGCGAGCAACGCGCGCGGTACATATTTCAGCGCGTTTTCAAGCAGCCGCGATCCATTATTCAGTCGGCCCCTGCCGATAGCTTATCCTGCAATAACGAAATAATGCCGTGCATTCTTCCGCGTGAACTGCATTTTGTCGAGGCTCGGCAGCGCGACCGAGAGCGAATGCTCGACAGCGAATCGAGTCGTTCTTATGCTAGTCCGAGCCCAGGCTGCCGATGGATTAACCAAACAACAGGTTCAACGTTCTCCAACACCGTGGAAAGTCCGAACGCTGAACGGACGAAATACCCACTGCGCTACCAATGGCTCGCTCATCTCAAATCAACCGGGAACTTGTCGGTTCCAATAGCGAAAATTATACCGTCGGGAATAGGGTAAGGTTGCTCAAGTCGTACCAGTCCTTAATTACAGTGCATAACAAAAGTAAGTTAATACTCATATTTTCAATAATGAAATCACGATAACAGTAATATTTATTCACTTATAACAAAAAAATGTTGATTACATATTTAACGGTAATGTTGAAAACAAAATTTATCACGATAATCACAGTGATCTGAAGATTTATCAAGACATTGATCTTTCTATACTAAATATACAAAATTTGATGTGCCAAAAGTAAAGTAGTCCAACACCAAATTTGTTTCACAATTACATTGTGATGGTGGTACTAGTAGAGTTTTAATTAGGATAGGACTAATAGGATTTAATTTCAATTGATTTGATAAATTCTAAGTTTCATACGGTTTTCTTCTTAAGGGGTACGACTTGAGCAACCTCACCTATTATGCAAGATGTTTAACCTTCCTTTTAGTACAACACAATTGTCGAAAAGTCACGTCGTAAATGGAAAGATCGAAGAACGGCGACAAAATGGGGAAATGTCTAAATACTCCGCATGGAAAAACGCACCATTTAAAGACATACAAATTTTGCTTATGTCTATCTGGATCGAATGCCTCCGCCGAACCAATATTCTCCTAATTAATGAACAATATGTGACCCGTTGAAAAACTATGCATTTCTACGAAGTGCAGCGTTCAACATGAACTGTATATGTACATGAATGTTTAAAGCACGATTTCTGAAAAAAGTTAATTCCTGTGAAAAGTATCGAGTCCGATCGTCATGATTGACAGACATCTGACACTTTGACGATTGAGGACCGCGGCCGGGTTAGAAATGCTGGAATCGAACGTGCATAGGTTGCATCGGTTGCATCGCTCACCAATCCTAGCATACCCATGCAGTCGGTTGCGACGTGAGTCGCACTTGGATGGACTCGCGTGCCGCCACGTATACGATGGCGTCCCCGGCGCTGATCCGCGCCCGGGAATAATGCCCAATTTTACACGAGGCAAAGATTGACGGGCGGTGCACGCGTCCTTGTACAGGCGAGACGAAATCCGCTTAAAAGTTTCAAAAGCTGCCTGGGGCGGACAGACCGGAACCGACCGACTCGGGGAAGAGAAGAACAAGAAGAAGCGGAGGAGAGGAGAGGAGGGAGGGAGACTCGTGATACTCGAAGAATAGAGAGACAAAAAGAAAGAGAGTGAGATGGGACACCGACAGACGAGGAAGAAGGAAAGAAAGAGAGACGAGGAAAAAAGGGAAAGCTTATTTACTTTACGTTATATATATATATATATATATATATATATATATATATATATAGAGAGAGAGAGAGAGAGAGAGAGAGAGAGAGAGAGAGAGAGAGAGGCAGCTATACATACATACGTCCGCGTACACGCACCAGTACGTATCCGTTTCGCGTTGGTATGGCTTCATCCATGCGTTAAATTCCTCCGGGGGATTCTTCCTTCTTCCCATCCCTCTCCTTTACCCTGGTTCCTGTGACTTCCCTTCGATCCCCTACACCCCCGCACCCGCGGTGCTGCTCGTCTTGTGTTCGCTGAACTCGCAAGAACAGACCACTACCGCCTGCCGCCTCCTCGGGCAAGGTGTCCGCCTGCCTTCTCACAGCGTTCTACTCCTTCTTGCTTGCTTGCTTGCTTGCTTCTAGCGCAACCGAGCTTGATGGGGGCAACCGCTTCTCGGATATTCCCGACGCACTGGTTCAAATCAGCTCGCTAACTGGACAAAACTATTTTCGAAACTACGACGGGGGGGGGGGAGACCTTACGAGATCACTCGGAAATTAGACTGTCAAAAATGCTTCCCGTCGCCCCTCTCGCTTCGTCCGTGGAACTATGTCCAATCAGTCGAGCGAAGTTAAATTAACGCATGTGGGAGTCACTTGAGCGCGACAGAGTCCAAGTTACATTTCTCAGATAGTTAGCGAAGGAGGCAAGCTCAGGCTACAGTGACTCGTTAGGGTACCTAGGCGACGGCCTCTATAGAGTACCAAGAATGGACGCGCATCCTGCAAGATGACTCGAACATTGGAGAGTTGAAACTGGTGGTCTATGTCAGTCTACAGGGAAGGAAAACAGAACCCTTTAAAGAACCATAAACGAAGATCGAGGGCACGTGATGGCTATGCGACTGCGTCGCAAAGCATTTTTTACTCCTCTCGCAGTCGTCAGCTTGGACCTTAGAGACTTAGTAAAATGGTGTTCCAGTTTCAACATTTTACACTTCTACTTCACCTGGGCATTGATCTGTTGTATCTCTGGTTGCGTGTGAAAAGGAATAATTTTATTGATGCTTTTTACGCTTCTATTTAAACTTCAACACTAAACCTACCGAGCCTTAAAAGTAACTGGTACATGTTCTCTTATAAAAATGACAAGATTGATTTTATTTAGATTTTGCGCAGCTTCTATTGCAATATGTGCTCCACTAAAGATATATCTATACAATTATTTTTATTATATCAATAATCGTAACCGGTGATGGCAGATTTAGTGTTAAATATGGAGATTATTTTATTTCCTTTTATTACCACGCTTATATTTGCTTGCCGAGTTGTCGTTGTTGTTCTTGTATGCGTCAAATCTTGTAATCGAATTTTAAACCACTTTCCGATGAGCTAGAGCCTTGAAACTTTAAACAGTTCTCGGAGAAAAAAAATTGTAATATTATATTAACCGTCACACGTCGTCGCGTTCAGCTATCCCCACTCCGCACGCAAGCGCTCCCTACTCCAGTACACGTTCCCACTCCATTGACCCACTTCGCACCGAAGGAGCTCATTGTCAGTGTGGTGTTCCCTTCATTCAATGCCATTTCGTTCGTGGACGAAAATAGCATACGTAAAAGATTGTGACAAGGAAAATATTTTTCTTGTGGATTTCGTTTAGTAACAGTTGGCTTTCCTTGACCTCTATACTTTTCATTTATAGTACCGAACTGATGATATTCTTGTAGTACTTTCAATTGCAGGTTCCGTCCAGCCGAAGACGGATAGCAAACAGGGTTGGAACGGGGAGAGTTTTAATTTCTTCAGGGGACCAGGTTCGCTCTATCCCCATCTACGACTCCGTGATTCGGAACGTCGTGTAAAAGCGGAGGGGACGCCGATGATGGAAAAGTTACGCAGGATACATGGCGACAAGCTGCGCCAGGACGCAATCTCGAATCCCGATCCGGCGATAAATTATTTTTGCCGGTCGGAAAGAGAATCCGTTACCGAGCACTGTCGTAATACCATTGCGCGACGCGTCGACTAGCTCGCCGCCGATGAATGTCGACCCTGTCGCGGTTATTTGGTCGGGAAATAAGATCGATACGGATTGGGTGACGCGAAAGTGCTGGCGGAAACTGCGGTTTGATTTTTCTATCGAAACACCTGGCCTTTAATTTCAACTTTGCAGTTGACAGCGGCTCGACGGCTGGACTGTTTGCAAATTCCGTTGAAATTCGTTTTTTCCAACGGTGTGCTTTATAGATGAAACGGAAAATTTATATTTATTATATGTCTGCGTAATCTGGTTTTCACCACAACATAATAGAATTTTATTTGTATTATCTGACTCGATGTTCTAGTGCAAAGGTTTAAAGAGAGACCCAATAAAATATTGTGGCTGATGAGCTAAGCGTAGGTTAAGAATAACTGATAATTTTTAATGATTCACAATAGTACATACTAGTAGATCCCCGTAGAATTCCTTAGATTGTACCAAGTATGTATCGCAAACCGAAGCGTGAAAGTGGATTAGAAGAACGGGTAGCGTTTTATACAGAAATTAGTGGTGCAATTTATCACACGCGGCGTCGTTTTCGATAAAGTCCAATTTAGGAAGTTGTCGCATCGTCTAGAGGCAAACGGCGCGGCGTTTCGAATCGTCTCGCCTGTTACCCCCTGTCCCGGTGATTCTCTAATTCGATGGAGCGGTTTTAACTAAGCAAAGCGAAATATATTTCCTGCTACGCGAGACACGAGAAAATCCTTCGTCATCGTATTTGCCTTTTACGGTGTACATTATGCTTGTAGGAGGATCGGTGCCCATGTTTCCGCTTTTTTCGAGGCAGGGGCGGTTGACAGAAGAAAAAGCATCGGAGGACGAACCACCCATCGGGGTACGGCCGAACAACTTGTAAGTCACGTAATGACGAAGCTATGTACACTGCCGGATGAACCGTTCGCAGTTTAAAGGATTTGCAATGGAGAGGTCTTCCACTATCATTTGGCAAATTAACCAAGAAAATAGATACTTGCGTAAACGTCTCTGTAAAGTTCTTCTTCATTATCTGTATTATCCAAGCGTGGGCTGTGGACTTTTATGGAAAATAGAAATTGTTTGCATGAACTGCAGAGTTCAAATAAATCTGTACTTTCGCTCTTAATAACTTTCATTTTAACAAGTAAAAATGAACAGTAGTTTATTGTTATATGTAGCTTACATTACACAAGTGTTTGTGATAAATGCCTAAAGTCCGCAGTCTATCAATGATGTATAATATACTTTGGACAAACACGAACTGTGCGAACAATTTCATTATCGAGTTGAATTTTTGCTGGGAGCACCAAAATCTTGTAGCTCCTCCGAATTTTCCAAAAATCCTTCAGCTATCCCGAGAGTGCGTTACACCGCGAAAAATTTTGATGGAACGTTTCAGCCAGGCATTAAAAATGAACGTTTTGGAGAGTCTTTTAGCGCGAGGAGGTAGAATGGCAAGTAACTATCAATCGATACAGCCATTGTGTCGATGCAGTTCTACAAGCTTCTGCATGCAGACAGGCTCTCATTTATCCGTGTCCAAAAAAATTGCCGTAAATCGAAGCGCGCCTCTCGTCAACCTAACCGTGGTACACTGGAGGACAAATCCGCGGTTCCAGATGCTGGATAAAAGGGCGAAAAATGCAGATTGCACATGTCGGGACCACGGGTTTTAATTCGGCGGCGCACGCTACACGGTACGCGTGTCTCTTTGGTGTACAGACGAGTCGAGAATTGTGGTCTCCGACTCGTTCCGTCCCGGGAGTATGATGATTCCCCCATGCGTCGAGCCATTCAGGGGGCGCTTAGGTACGCGTGTAGACCGAGGAGGAGAGCACCTGCGTTCGTGCCATTGAACACGCCGAAGGGATAGTGTATTCAGATAAATCCGCTCGGCGCAGTCAATATTTTTTCCATTCGGACAGTATAACCTGTGGCAGTCACATACCGAGTGCGTCGGCCGCATGCATTCGCAAAGTTTCTCCTGCGGATCTGAGCGGATCGGCGGAGCCGACTATGCTCGCCGAAGAGGATTTTTGTTGCGAGCCGTTACGTCACGCCCGATGACAAGGACTCCGGGCACGAGACACACCAGCAGCGGAGAGAGCCCGGCTTCAACGATGCTTCTCTTTTCCCTCCCTTACTCCCCCGCCCCACCCCTCTCTCTCTCTCTCTCTCTCTCTCTCTGCTCTCCTTTTTCCTTTTTACCCATCCCGTCCCATCACAGCCTCCCATGAATATATCCGGCGCGCGTGCTGTAAACACGCGCGGATGTTTACCGAATACGATAATGTGCCTCCGCATCAAAGTGTCACGCGTTCCACCAAGATGGCGGACCGAGGATTCCCACGTTTCTCGTAAACAACGCGTATCCAACAGTTTTCTCTCATTTCTGCCCGAGAAATTTGCTCCCCGAGGGAGCCGACGTGCCATCGCGGACGCATCGGTATTGTTTAGCTTCGACGGACGCTCCGCGCCTCTCTCAGACTTTGGGGACTGCTACAGGGATCTGCTCTAACTCGTCGGGTCGCCAAATTGAAGTATCAAATACGTCTCGTGGTTTTGGAGAACCGGTTGTTTGTAACTGTAATCTGTTCTTCTTCAAATAAGTACCCATTGTACATATTCCTGAAGTGGGATAGCGATCATGGTCGTCGCTGAACCTCAGATATCTTTTTCATTGTAGAAACATTTATTAAGCAAATGAAAGTTTCCAACTTTTTAAAATAAAAGATAAATAAATTGAACACAGTAGTAAGTAGATCACCCAATACAATTTGACGCAGTAATTCAAAGGACATTGTCCAGCTACCCGGCTTCTGGTGATTAATTTCTATTGGACACCCTTGTTTTATTTATAGGGTGCGATAAGAGACCAGACACTTCCCAAAGGATACGGTTTCATACAAATGTGTCGCTGTGATTATTATTGTTAGCGTGCTTAGCAAATTAGAGCCGCGTTGTGCATCAAAGGCTGTACACATTCCCGTAACTAACTAATGGAACTGGAGTGCTTTGATTGACACTGATCCACTGGCTAAATTGAGAATGTCCAGTTCGACGTTATTGACTGCGAGAGCAGCCTGAACGGCATCACTGTGAATGCAGGGTGTTCAAAATGAAATATTCCTGAAAATTAGAGTTCCCTGAATCGAGTCGCTCCGAATTGTTTAGCATGTCTTAACATTACTCTGAATGTTTTAGAGTACTCTAAAATTGCTCTGAATATTTTAGAATTTGCCAAAATTGCTCCGGATGGTTTAGAATGTCTTAACATTGTTTTGATTGTTTTAGAATCTCCCAAAATTGCTCTGAATGTTTTAAAATGTCCTGAAATTGTTCTGAATGTTTGAAAGTGTCCCAAAACGTCGCTGTTACAGTGTTTTCAAAGACACTGTGCCGTCAGAGGGAACGTCCAGGTGACATTGCTTACGGGGACATTGCTCGCTACAGAAAGCTGATTTCTTGGTTGGAGATCCCGAGATCGGGTTCCGTTAAATCCCGTACACCCCCACCAGGAGCGTAACGCGTGTCCCCATCGGGTATCGATAACGACAGGATTCCGTGCAACAACGGGATGGAAGAACGCCGGGGAATTATGCGATTCGACATTTTCGGCAGGCTTTTTTCCATAGCCGTTCCGGAATGGAACGATGGCAAAGTCAATCTCGAGCGGCGTATCAAACATTATTTGATCTATGGCTTCGAATATCCGGCCGTTCGCGTTTTATTCCCCGCTTTCGGCGCGCACAAAGTGTTTGGCAAACAAACCCAGCTCGGGAATAATCAAGTTCGCGCCGCCTGCCGCCCAACCGCCACCGTTGCCGCCCGTTTTCCCCAGCCCCTCGTCCGACCTTTAATGCAATTTAATTAAAAAACTGCATTTTTCAGTCGGAATATCCTTGCTCCTCGTTTACTTTCCAGATGGAGGAAGAGGGGGAGGAGCGAAAAAAGGGAGAGGAAGAGAAATACCCTTTGCCGGGTTTATACTGAATCTGAATTCAGTATGAGCAGGTTGCATGGCTGGCCAGGTTCTGAAGAGGGAAAAGACAAAGCTGACCTCGCGGCGAAGACGGCCGATGCGGCGGGACGCTTGTCGTGGTCTCGCTGTTTTCCCCGTCGCGTCGCGGAAACTTGAAATTGAAAATACAGATGAAAAGCGGCAGATAAAAATATCGGCGAAAAAAGTTGGCCGATACACACGCTTCACTATGAATCTTTCATGCAATTTTCTTCCGCATGCATAAACAAGGACGCGTAATAATAGTCGGCTCCTAGGGTACCGTTACGTAATATTATAGGCATCCACGTCGCTTCGCGGCGAGTCCCGAGAGCTGCGCTCGACGCGACCGAATCAAATGTTGATTTCGCACGACGGATTATTTTTCCAATTCCCACGTTGCCACGACGCAGATCGTCTCTCTGGCCGGCCGACAGATGATCCTGGATAATTACGCTGCAAAACGACGAGCGTGTGAGACCAATTTCGTCGCTAGCCGTTACCGCTGTGATACGAGATACACGTCCAACTAGGTATTCCTATTGTCGCACGACTACACGCTAAACCCAGATTTTTGGAAATTTAATTTTAACACGTTGCCGGCTATTTTCCAAGTCCTTTTAATACCTACACTACCGCTCAGAAGTATCCGGACACTTCTTTTTTCTCTACAAAACGCAGCTTGAGTTAGTAGGAAAAATATTTCGAACAATTTTATCGCTTGCAATTATTATTCTTTTGCACTCGGAGCTATTTTAACTCGAAACATTTCTTCTGACCTAAAATATTGCCATTTTTTATGAATTTTTAAACTTGGTGGATATAAAACTGATATAATATAATACCTTCGTTTCCACATACAGTTGCTCGAATTAATATTGGGACGCTCTAAAATAGACGATAACTTTTTTAATATTGTACAATTGTACTATAAGATTTGAACTTTTTTTATGTGGGCTTATATTGAAAATTTAAAAAATACGTTTTTTTGTATATCTGTGTCAATTAAAAATATTCTGAAAATTTCGTCAAAATCGGTCGACGTTGCAAATCAGCTATAAATGTTTAAACATGGTAAAACTTGCAGAAAGAAAAAATGTTCACATCCTGTAGTAAACTAATTGCTATAGCTTCCCAAAAAAGTTTAAATCGTATATCTAGTACAATATTTAAAAAGTTATCGTCTTTTTTAGAGCGTCCAAATATTAATTCGAGTAACTGTAGGTAGTTTTTAACTTGAAACGTTAGATACTCCATAAGAAAGTAATAAAGATCGATTTGATGCGTTGCTATTACACATTTCGCAAGTGTCCGGATACTTTTGAGCGGTAGCGTAGATCACGGGGTGAGAATTTCCCAATAAATTATTCTGAGCTGCAGAAATTAAATTCGCAGTTGAACAAATTTTTCGAATTATGATACTGTGGCTGCTTCTTTTGAAACTGTTATTTAAAAGAAATTCTTCGCCCCTTTTGCTGTTATCTAGAATCGATATACAGCTGTAACAAGTGACGATCAGTTTAGCATACATACACTAAATGCAGTAGCAATAACTACTACGACAATAGCATTGTCACGAAGTCTATCGTCTGTACCTCTAAATTCTGCTACTAAGTACTCCTAAGTACCTCATTCACTTTCTCCCGGGTTGCGACGGTACAGAGAACCAAAATTTGTTAGAACCGTTTATGTGGTCGTGTACCTAACAGCACAACGCATGAGCGACATCGTCGGCGCTATTGTCGCAAGCACTTTGACTAACAGACATTAACCTTGCGACTGCAGCGTTCTCTGGCTTAAATCGTAGGGAGACCGAACAACCTCTACTGGGCGTTTGTTGTGAAATGATGTGTTTACAATTTCAGAAATTAAATGTGTAGTCCTGTCGTTAGTCACAAAGCAGGTCAACAAAGTGTATTGTGCTTGTTCCAAATGACAACCTCAACCGTGGCAATAAATATAGTTGTGTCGCAGACACATTTACTTGTAAATCCGCCTATTTCGCAACTTTTCCCACGCAAATGATATGCTAATCGTAACACGTTAAACAGAAAAACGCTGATCGATCATTCATCATTTCCCCAGCGATTGGATAGATATTACATATAAGCGGATGGCGGGTCAGAGGCGATGCGTCCGAAACTAAACAATTGAATATTTATGGCGCGGTGTGTGTTATGCGTGCGCGCGCGCGCGTTTGGCGAAATGTGTGATCACGGTAATTGTGAAATAATTGTGTATACCGCGCGATCCCATTTACGGAGGAACGCGACTCGTTAGCGCGCGCACACTGGAGCCATGCACGAATGATAATTAGCTGGACGTACAAAGCCGGGGAGTACAGCTACGTTGCCTGAATCCTCTCGATGCGTTCTTGTAATAAGGCGGGGGCGTACGAGGGGCAGAGAAACGGGTAAGCCAGGTTCCGTGTCGAGGTCGGACCATTCTTCCACCGTGGAAATCGGAACGGTGTTTGGTGCTTCGAATTCATTTGTTTTCGGGGGCAACTTGTTAACCCTCTTCCACGGCTTAGCGCTACACTCACCGCCTTGCATCTGCGAGCGTCTCTCTGTGTCGGAGAGAGACAGAGCCCGTGGCTGTTGCGGCCGAGGATGACTATAGTCGTTGCCATTCCGAATAGGAAACTTGATCCGCTCGCTCCTAAAGGCGTACACGCTGTAAATCCACCCCTTTCGGGTATTCTAGTCGAAAACTACGGGAAACAGCGATTTTTTGCGTTCCCTTCGTGAACTCGATCTCCAAAGCGGTCCTCAAAATGGCGGCTCTACCACCCCTGCCCTCCTCATCTCGCAAGTCTTCAAGAATTTCAGAAATTTTTGTCATAGAATGATTTTCATTTCGCAAATTATTGTTTATTTTAATCTCTGTTTCACTTAATTTTTTTCCTCGTGGTATTTTATATAAACACATATATTGCAAGTTGATTAATATTTTTCAGGTTTTACTTAAATTATCTGCTTCAATTACTGACACTTTAGAAGAATATTTCATTGATGATCTTTTCGCTTACACCGTTTGCGAGCAACTGTCTCATAGATTTGTCGCGGCTAACAAGATGTTGTGTAGCTTTCAAGTTCATAGAAATTCTAACGGAAACAGTGCGTGGATCGACGTCCCCAGAAGTAAATAATAACACTCTGCATGAAAGACGATGCAATTCTTTCATATAATACATAATTATTTCTTTTTAAGTGATCTCTTATGGTATTGTCGCGGACTGTATTTATCAGTAAATGTAGCTGCTGTCCAGTGTTGGGAAAAAATTCGATCGACGATTGACGACTAAATTTCTACTTGAATCGTTAATCGCAATTAACAATTAATCACCTCGTTTAGTCGTTAATTGTGGTTAACGATTAAATACTGATTGATCGTTAATTGCGGTTAACGATTAAATTTCTACTTTAGTCGTTAATCGCGACTAACGATTATCAATCGTCAATCGGATGACCGATTAAATGCCCAACTCTGCTGCTGTCTTATCAAAATGAAATAATTGAACACATTTAATGTTTCAATATTTCTAGTCTAGAAAGTGTTTCTTTTCATCCGATGAATTTTAGTCAGGTCTTGTTAGAGTTAACACGACAACTACCGAGCACTAAAGACAATTGGCATACATTGCCTTATAATAATGACAAGATTGCATTTGTTTAGATTTTCTACCAGTTTTCTTTAAATATGTACTTCAATAGAGAAGTTGACTAAAATAATTTGTCAGAAAAACATATTTATAAGGTTAATATTTCTAATAGAAGAAATCAGGAGCAAGTCATTTCGACTCGTCCGGTAGAGTTCTAGCGTGAATAACGTTTAATTCGAGTGTGAATAACGTTTAATTCGAGTGTATAGTATGATCAGCACGCTCGAGGAGTTATGTCGTACGGGGATCTAGTCGAGATTTAGGGTTCCGGGGTTCCGAGGTAGCTATCCCGCCATATTTTGCAATGGAACCCCGAGTTTTATCTTATCTGCATACTTGAAAAGTTATGGCTCGAAGGGATCTGGGCGAAATTTTGCATAATTACTTTCCAGAAAGTAACTAGATCCTAGGATCCTACGAGGGATGTGGGTCAGCGTGAAACCGGGACCCTCCAGCTGATATCGTCTCCTCGCTCAAGTTCACCGTCCTCCTGCTGTACCGTCGCGTCGGAAGAAACGAGATTAGGAATTTAATTGCTAACGTTCTCGATGACAAAAGAGACCGGGGGATTGTTCGAGCCCGGAACAAAGAAGGTTCGCCTGAAAAATCTGTCACCTTCGGAACCGGGATTCCCAAAGAGATTTCATCACCGAGGCGGTGGCTAGCACAGAGGCTAACGACTCCACGTCACCGACTGCACGTTCGTTCGCGTTAACGCGAACGACAACCGGAGGAACACGGTGGACCCCCTGATTATCAAAGACTGCATGTTACTGGCGCAGTCACGGCCGCAATTCTCCGTCTAAAATTCAATTACAAGAATTCGCTTTTTCCGCGCGCGCCCGCCCGCGCTGCAAAATTAATTATCACCGCGAACAGGATGGCGGGCTGCTTTGACGACCGTGGAATTAACGACGCCGTGGGGCTCGGCTGGAAAAAGACCGGGATATCCGGCCTGGGCAAAGTGAAAACCCGTTCCGCTCCGTCGGCAAGTAACGCGGGTAATTTGTTCAAACACGTAAAGGGCCGGACCTGGTCAAAATTCATTTCTGCGTTCGGTCGCGGTTATCAGTCCCGAGTCTCCGACGACGATGATCGAACGATCCAAAATGAACGTCCAGAACGCGACTCAGAATCGGAAGAATTTCATCCGGGAGATGAACATCGGACCACGAAGATTTAGCTCTGTCGTCCGAAGCATTTTCTTCGATAATCCTAAATGTATCTCGCTCTTTTTTCAGCTCGTCAAGTTCGTCTCGACGTCTACCAGCTGATGCCTGATGATTGCCTGCGGATTGTTGCACGGAATAAAAATTGTTTGGATCGACTACAATGAACAGAAGCCAGGTAGAATGTGATTCAGATATCTGTCAGGCTGAAGAACCTCTCCGTGACAATCGTTTCTGTGACGCCCAGGGTAAAAATGTCGGGAATCGAGCCCGGTAAGTGCATTCGGATTAGGCAGCACGAGTAAAAAAATACGGAGAGCCGGTAACGAGCGCGTGCCATTTAGAGCTAGCAAAGCGCATCATGCTCGAAGATGCAGCGCGGATACGTTTCCCGGGCACCGTGAGCCGAGCAAATTGCGGACTGTCGAACAATTTCGACCTTTTCAAATCGATCCCCTTGTTGCGCCATTGCACGATCACTTTCGTCCATCGATGTGCACTCTGCTGTGCACCGTCCCTGTCTTCCCATCATCGGTCGGCTCGCTCTCTGTCCCGAGTCGCTTTTATCCTCTCCCATATCTATGCATCTCTATCGGTGAATGGGTAGTCTCACCCGCGCTTCACTCTCTTCCTCTCTCTCTCTCTCTCTCTCTCTCTCTCTCTCTCTCTCTCTCTCTCTCTCTCTCCCTCTCTCTCTCTCTCCCTCTCCCTCTCCCTCCCTCTCTCTCTCTCTCTGGATTCCCGTCGATATTCACCTGCCGGCCGCGACCGGTCGGTTGCATACCTTGGCCTATCGCCCGTAGGCGGCTCGTTTTTAATGCCAGAAGCACCACCGGCCCCACCGTACAAACCTTATGATTTTACGGGTCCGGGAGGCTTTCCCTTCTATATTTACCTACATCTTTTCAACGGTTTTCGGAGCGGACCCCTCTGTTCCCCGCTGTTTAAAATACACAATTTACCGGCCCAGTCACTCGTAAAAACCGGTGTTACGCGCCGTGTACACCTCCCCTTATTGGCCCCCGGATTAGCCCTCTCTCCGCCCCTTTTACTCGCACGCTAATTAAAATGCCCCTGCGTCGACGCCGCAAGATGTCCGCCGGACGACGTATCAGGAAATTGATACTGCACGCCCAGCCATTAGCGACGCGGGAAAGTTCGCGGGCCGGTGCCGTTCAACCAACCCGACATTGTCGGTCACCACCCTGGCGCCGCGCCGATCCGACGTACTGGTCATTGGTGACCTCGCTTCATCAAGAACTATTAACGAGTACTATCTCCATCGGAAGCGGAGATTAACTGTTTTTATGTCCACTGTTTTGAATGATATGTATCCATTTTTGTCATAAATGCATAAAATCCGCAATCCAGTAATCTGTAAAAAATTACAATATACCACAAAGTAATACAGCTAGACAGAGAAAAATACAAATAGGATGACTTAGTGCATTGCGTTGGCGCGCTTATTTTTGAGAGAACAAGAAAATTGTCAGCAAGCAAGTTCTTTGTTCGTATCATTATTTCGAACGTGCAATTCGCAGCGGTAGAATTTCCCAGCCAGAGCAAAGAACTGGGCCACCGGTGTTAACTTGACAATCGAATATTCTTTATCGAACCATTCGCACCGGCAGCACCAGTCGAAACCACGCATCGAGAATTTTATTGTTGAGCAGGATTAGGGTACCCGGCCATTTTTCCATGGCGCGTTCTCCCTGATAATTTGTTCGATGTTTTCGACGGTCAATGGGAGCGACCCACAATGGTAGTCGAACAGCGGCGATGCCGAAAAATATGCCCGTTCCTGCAAATGCTCCAATCCCTCACTGAGCGAATCCGCAGAAAGCAAGTTAGCACGGACCGGCGATGGTAGACCTCGACAGCAAGACAAAGAGCGGAGAGCCTAGACATCGGGAGAGCGTAAAAGAGAAAGAGAGAGAGAGAGAGAGAGAGAGAGAGAGAGAGGGAGAGGGAGAGGGAGAGAAGAAGGGAAGGCAAACCCGAAGAACGAGAAATTCTAGCGCGGGTGGAAGAAGGACGGAAAAGGTGAATCGTGGATCCCGATTATTCAGCATCGACGACATTTGCAATCGACATTCTCTTCCTTTCGCCGCTCATTATTTCTGCAGCTCCATCCACATGGCTCTCTTCGTCTTCTTCCCCCTTCCCCTCTCCCCTCACTCACTAGCTCTCTCTCTCTCTCTCTTTCTCTCCGCGTCTCTTATTCTCTTTGGCTCCCCGGTCGCTTCTCCGAAAGGGGGAAAACGGGAGGAAGAGAGAACGCGTGAAGCGGGGGTGGACGGGAGACAGGGGCGAGTAAAGTCGAGGGCGCATCTCCGGGACCCGACCACCGCCACCAATTAACCATCCTTCTCCTACCAGCGCGTCGCGAACCGCTGAAAGCAAGGTGGACTCCGGGAGAGAGAGACTCCGGGATTGTATAGTCTGCAAACGCGGGACTCCGCGGGCTCGAGACAAATCCGTATAATTGGTATTAAACAAAGGGAAGGAAAGAAAGATGAGGAGAAGTCGAGTAGAAGGGGTTGTTCGGGTGGCGACCGGACTGGGTGAATGGTTGTTAGGTTTTGTAGTAACGTCGCCTCCTACGAAAGAGCCGTTTTCCTCCTCTGATTTCAAAGGCCGAAACGGTTTTTATTAGGTTCTTGCTCGCGAAATGTTCTCTGACCGTTTGCCTTCGACCGATTCATCGCGACACGACGCCATCAGATTTTATTTATTATATCACGGTTGACGCGGAGAAATTGCGCGACGCGCCGATCAATCGAGCCAAGAACCAGAGGTGGACGTTATTTGGCGAAACTAATATTTCAAATACTATTTAATATTCTAGATTTTATTCTACCCAAAGAAAATAGTATTTTAAGTAAGATACAATTTCGAAAATAAAATATTTCTATTTTAACAATCTGAACCTCAAAATAAGATATTTCTATTTCAACAATTTGATCCAGAAAATGAAATATTCCTATTTTAACAATCTGAAACACAAAATAAGATATTTCACTTTTTGCATTGTTACAATACTCTGAGAAACCGCATAAGCATATTTTACTCGTTAATGTTAACGATTACACTCGTAAATGTACTGAATCCGAGCCATTATTTTCAGCGATAATATTTAAAATTAAAATTAAAAATAAAGTCAAAATACAAATATTTCCAATATATTCTTCAAATAAAATACTATTTTCAAAAATTACTACATCAAATAAAATATTTTATTTTCAAAGTTGTACACATACTTGAAGATGAATAGAATTATTTATTATGTACTATTTAAAATACTATTTTCGATTTACATGTGTGTGTATAGATGACTTTTGTGTTGCAGTAATTTTATGTGTATTATACTTTCACTGCTGCATGCGATAGGTGCATTGTTTAGTCTCTTCAACGCTTATGTAAATAACCAAAGTTTTCTACGACATCGCGCACTAAGTTGCATTTTATAATTGCATTGCATATTTTTACGATTTACATACATGTAAATTAATCTGCGATCGTCCAAGAATATAAAAGTTCGCAATAATTTTAATATTCGTCAACAGAAGTATTAATGATGTTTCGAAAATAAACGTTCCACACGGATCTGCTGCAGTTGGTTTCAAGCGTGACTGCAATACACAATTGTGTTGCGGTAGTGACGGGAATGATGGATAATATTTAATTAACTTAAATTTCGGACTTAAACACAGATTATACAGTGAAATACGATTGAAATTTACGACTCGTTTTGCTCAAATCGGCCGGAAAGCACCTGAAAGTTGGCTTGAATAGCAACAATCAAAATTCGGTACGATATTCAATTAATCCGAGGCAAACATTGCCTTCAACAATTTTCAAACAGAAACATAAACGAGACTTTAACAACAATCCTACAAAAATCATGGACGAGTGAAATTTCAATAATCCGAGAGTACCCTCACAATTTCAATGATGGTGAAACAAGAAAATGAAGCTATCAGCGTGAATCAGCGTGAATCGAGATGAAAGCATACTGAATTACCTCACTTGTCGAAACCCCTGGAATTCACCGACAAATTCGCAAAAGGATTTCGTACATTAATTATTTTTTACCGGAGGCGTTGGCGATTTACCGATGTGAGTAATTTATGAATACAGGGATTGCGAGAATGGCCTTTCAGAGTTCCCAGAATGCTTAATGTTTATCGAAATGATCGATTAGCCGTCGCACGAGTATCTTTATTCCCCTTTCGCCTATCGCCCCTTATTACTTACAAAACGAGATGAGACATTCCCATCCGGAACGCTCGAACGAGCCTGGCAAATTAATTTCCCTTTATCAGAAGTCCGCGCGACCTCTCCCTCTCGCGCTCTCTCTCTCTCTCTCTCTCTCTCTCTCTCTCTCTTTCTCTCTCGCACGAGTCGGTCGAATATCGATACTTCAATAACGCTCCACCCGTTCGGTTTCAATTGCCGTACTCGTTTTCGTCATTAATTGTCGCTTCAGCGTTCGAGAGAGCTCTGTGAACGGCACTTGAAACGCGCGGAGGGAGCTCAAAAGTCATTCTCTCCCCGTTTGATCGTCGTCTTACTTCTTCTTTTTTTGTTCTCTCCATCCTTTTCTTTATTACTTATCGAGGAGCAATTGTCTCGACAAACTCGAACGCTCTCTCCCCTTTGTGTCCCCGGGAAGTGTACGGATGTTAACTCGTTTATACACCCTGTTTCTTGATCCTTTGACTGCGAACGTGCTCTGGCCGTCTCACCTGACACGGACACTTCCATCTAATGAAATCGTTCGGAAAGAATACATTCCAGGAAGCAAATACTGTTTTCTCACGTGCTAGACATTTGTTTGTAACATTTTCGAGATCACATTATTCGCGAAAAATCCACAACCTAACAATTACTATTCCGCAGAGAGCGAATACATTCGGACCGCGAAATCTCCAGCTAATCTGCGAACGAATAAATCATTCCCTTGCATAATCGTGTGGTAAACAAGTCCAGATTGTATCAACGTGTTATTTGTTCAAGGTTAGATTTAAAGGCAGCGCTCGCGCTAAATCTCGGCCGCGAACTGCATAATTATTCTCCTTATCTCGATATATAGAGACAAATATAATTTTTGAAAATTTCTATTTTGACAAGTTTGAATGAAAACGATTGCAAACAAAACAGTTTCTTGACTCGCGGCAAACACGGGTGGGTCTCTGCGGGCCTGGTCGCCGATGTTAATTTTCATCGGGTGGATTTGCATCGATTTAATTCGGGGACAAACAAACGACACGTGGCCCATAAACAAAGATACACATGCACGCGCATCGGTAGCCGTCTGCCCCTGCAGCGTATTTTTTTCTTGGTTGTTTTTCGTTCCCATCGCGATCCGAGTGCGTGGATCCCCCGCCACAGTTAAAAAGTTTAAACTTCGCTTTATAACGAGCTTAAGACCACGCGCGGTTAACGAGGAATGATTTACCACGCCGGCTGCCATATGGCGACGCACGAACACACAACGCTGATTCTTGCTCGGCCGGCTGTGTATATAAATCACGGCCACGGCGAACGGGCCTAATATAATCGCGCCTAATAAACTTGGCAGCCACTAAATTTTCTTAACTCGGCCCCCCGGACCCGTTCCGTACGCTATTCGACAATGTAATTCGTCCGACGTTCTGCCACCGTTCGCATGGAATCTTGACAGAACGGTGTTTACTACTGTTTGCCATGTGAACCTGGCGAATATTTATACTTCCGCCGCCTATGGCGCACAGTGGGACCCTTTCGTCCAAATCGGAGACAAAATCAAACAACTTTCGATAGAAATGAGATAGAGCGCTGAAAATTTTTTTAATTACAGCTGAAACTTGACAGGATATGGGAAAAATAGGGAGATTATGGTACGAACGTTTTTTAACCTTGAAAAAAACAAGGAAAACATACCTCGCTAAAATCTCTTTTACAGAAAACAAACAATTTGTTATTTGACACCTTTACCCTTCCACCCCTTCAATGATTAGTCTGTATTTCTAAAATGATTTCGAATCACTCTCTGTTGGCGTAAGCTTGCAAGGACGATTTATCTCATGGATTGATGAAAAATTAGTGCAAGAACTAGTTCCTTAACGATATGGCCGGTAAGAAATGCCTGGAACGATCGTGATATGGCAAATGTTTGAAATGATTCCTAACAAGGGAAGGATCCGGACGGTTTGTGTACACAAACGGCGACCCGTCGCTGATCGAGCTCGCACACATGAAAGAGCTTCTGCCGTCGATGTGTGTACGGGGGATCACGCACTTGTCGCACACGTCAAACGTAGAGAAAACGCGGCTACCTTGATTGGACGATGATGCAAAAGGGTTTGAAAGGAGGAGAGAGAGAGAGAGAGAGAGAGAGAGAGAGAGAGAGAGAAGAGGGAGAAAGGAGGGTACGATGTAGGGATACGTGAGAAACTAGAAGAGGACCGAACCGCCGCCGGCTTTTAATTGCTCGCTTTTACTTTATTTCCTTTTTGCCATTCGACGGCTCGGGTCCGGCGATCTGACTGCTTTGATGGCCCCGTATCGTTATTAGTGTTGATAGATCCTTTGCATTCAGGGCAACGGCGCGCCATGCCATGCGGAAATCGCACCGGTCAGTCGTCGAGCGTTTCGCATTAAAAATCATAGCTACTCGATGGAAAAAGGAAAAAAGACCGTCCCGAGACTAATGAACGGAAGGGTCCAAAGGGGGCCGGAATCTGTGGGAAATTGGTCCTTTTGAAAACGTATCGCGCGTTCTCGCAATTAACGGTACGCCGGTTTTTCTTCCGCGCTATTAAGCGATATTATTCCCATTTACCGGTTAGGGTTTCCAGCGTCCGGCGAGCTCGCGCGATAATAGTCTAGAAAATATTCGAAGAAGACTGGGAACTGTCCGACTACAATTTAGTGGGTGCAGAGAATGGGCAAGCTGCAGTACCTAATTGTTTAAGTTGATCAGGAGCTGTTATCTTCCGGATAAGTGAAGAATTACTGTCAGTGAACTGTTAAAATGTAGTCAGTCGTAATCATATATGTATGTACAATTCGCTGAATGGATATAGCGACGTTTTATGACCTTATCTTGAGGGGTAGCATAAAGTCTGATAAAGCAGAGTGAACGTGATGGGTCCAGCTTGGCTTTTTTACTGTGACTAAATCTTACAAAGAGAGAAAAGTTGAAGCTAAACAAACTAATAATATTTGTTTTCTAATTTTCTCAAGTCATTAAATTGTAGGTAGCCTGTTTAGTCCAATTATCCTCTACGAATACGAATAAACATTTTACTTTGCCAAAAAATACGTGGTACATAATATCCAAACAACAAGTTTCAGTATAAATCCTGCCAGCCAGGAACGTTTAAATAAGGTTTAAGTGCCCGAGAGTCTGAATCTGCATAAAGAGCCACACAGTCTGGCTACAATTACCTTCGAAGCTTTTAATGACGGAATATTTCGAATAAAGTTAATGGCTTCGAGGGGGAATACGATTTAATGCCGCCAGTAAAGTTCGATTGAAACGTACGTTGTATCTTTTTCAGCATACGTTGAACGGGTTAACCGATCGTCTTCCATAATCAAGTATTTTCAATTTTAATTATTCGAAGGTCTGGCACCCGTGTGCGACACGAGATGATATAATTAAATCAAATTAACAAGGTCTCGCCATTTTCGTTCGGTTTCCTCTACCAATGTGAGAAAGGTATTTCATATTATGTATACTTGATATGCGGCGACACTTCTCTGTAAGGTATAATGAATAAATCAACCGAATACGAAATCAATAATTACAGTAACACTTTTAGACCTGCGCGACGGTAACGTGAATAATGCGTATTAACGATAAACATATTAATAAATGCATATTGATATGTAATAAACGTTTGGCTTCATTTTGTCCCGGAATATCGAAATTGACATTTAAGTACTTAATTTGTGACAACAAAACTAAACAAATAGCAGTTGTGCATTGAGAATATCGGAAAGACTAATATGTCTACACGAAATATCATGAAAAGCGAATCTTTTTAAATTATTAATTAGTACTGTGCACTAAGCACAATTATTAGATCTTTATGCAAAATAAAAATTGTCTGTGACTGTGATTGCAAGAAATAGAAACCAAATAAAATGCTATCTCCTCCCTTAATTATTTTAATAGATGAGAGATCATGTATTGACGTCTTCAATTTTCAAAATTTTCCTACAATTTTGAATATCATCCACTCAACTTTCCTAGAAATGCATAAAGATCCGCAGTCTAATAATTATACTAAATCGTACGATAACAATACAATATTCTGATTATTATCAAATCGTGTGAGACCGATACGAGTTAGGTATTGCAATGATAATTCTCTACGAATAGAAAGCAACCAGAGACAATATTCTATTGAATTTCGTGCCACGTCGTTTCTCGAAATTGTTTAATTAGCTACGAACTTATAAGGATCGGTAATCTAATTAGTACGTCCCGAATTACACGAGATTCAGGCACGGTGAAATTTTCTTATATAAAATGAACTACACGTAACTGCATTTTAACTGTATATGTATAGTAATCCTACACGTCCGGCCAGGTAATCTGAAAATACAGCTACGGGTAATACACGGCCCTAATAATATTAATTTCGTACCGCAAGTGCGATATTCCCCTTATTAAATTAAATCCCCGTTTAGGCGCGGAACCGGTTTATCGGGCTAATGAAATAATGGACAGCCAGACGACGACTCATTTTATTAGAAGGATAACATCTGGATCGGAGTGTTCGAGACCGAAGCGAACACCGGAAATGCATTTACCGGTTAAGGGAGTCTTGCGATTCACAGCGTCATTGGTCTTGAGTGGCAGTTTTTGCAAAAAAGAAACGAATCAAAAGGCAACAGATAAATGGCTGGACTATAAAAATTTGGCAAGAAAATATCCCGAAGAAAACTGGTAGGGTGGGTGACCTGTCCAATGAATGGACACTTTAGCTGTGTCCAGAACACAATTCTAACAATATTTCATGGTTGTAATTCAAAATCTATGAACTTATTTTGCTCTTTAACATTTAATAAAACAAGAAAATGTGAGAAAATTCTTTCAGTTTGCGGTCTCTTTTCAATGGAAGAAAGGCCTACGTAATTTTCAGCTGGTGTTTGTTATTGCAATTCACGTTTGAGTTGAAAATTGCGCTCCTATAAAATTTAAGAAACCTGGCAAATGACCAATGAACATCGATTTCTAACGAATGAAAAGGATGTACCGCAGTGAATGGTAATTATCGAAAAAAACGTATCGTGGGATAATTGAACCACCTGAAAATACCAAGGAATCGATTTACAATTTTGAGTGAATTCCACCTATTTTACAGAAACGGCAAACCGTGCGACGAAGGATCGCGTCGGACGGGGATCGCGAACGGGAGGTCGCCATGTTCGTCGGATTGATGAAAAACGAAAGAAAACGTAATCACGAGGGGCCCCTCGGGGGTTGGAGAAGCGAGGAGGGAGCGGATAGCTCCTAGGGAAAGGAACGGGGGACCAAAGGTCAAGCTAGTCGCTTCTGCTGGCGACGTTCTCCAGCCGCTGCAGCGTTAATGCACCGAGAATACTGGATATAGCAGTAGGGTTCGGTAGCCGCTAGCGATGGGACCAAGTGCAACACGTATATGCACCACAACCCGATGGATTTACAGTTACTACCGGGGGCCGCGGATCTTTATGCGAATCCCGACTGTCGTCATCCGTTTCGGATGAAACTGTGGAATCAAGCGAGAATTTATTCCGTCTGCGAAGGGACTCGTTAAACTGTAAATACCACGGTACTCGTCTCAGTGTGCTTTGCTCAGTTCTGCTGACATCTTTGTTTCTACGGCTTACCAGAGGAGATTCGATCGGACAGTCGATCGATAGTGATCGATCTTGATCGTTCCAATAAATTGACTTTAATCGCTGCACCTTCGCGGGCTTGAAAATCTTGAATTATAGAAGCAATGCGATCGTACTGGAAAATTTAACTGGACACAAGATCCATGGGCAACTTCGTCTATTTTCACGTCGATTCCAGCAATCGTGTTTCAGTCGTCACCGGAGGAACAAATTTGACGGTGTGTAAAATGGATTTTTTCGTACGGACTTATCCTAGATTGTCACGCGTTTATGAGGAAAATGGAATGGTCAAATACAACAATGTAAAGAGAGAAAAATTTCATTTAACTTCTGCTTCGTACGATGAACTTGGACCATTTCTATTTCCCATAAAGGCTCACAGTCCAGTCACAATTATAATTCGTTCGTACTCGTTCGCACTCTCCTACTGCGGCCATGTTCGTAAACAATTTTCGCCGGTCTTAGAAATTGGACACTCGCAAGGTGCAGGTAGAACCGAAATTCCTGGGGTTTATGTAAAATACGAAGCTCGAATCATTTTCGCGAACTTCATACAAGGAGGAGTCTTCCAGGTCGACCTCGGCCAAAATAAAGTACAGCTAACTTCTCTGCCCCCAGCGCAGCGCCGAACTCGGGGGTGACAAACGAGTTAGCCGGAATGTCTCGGAAATTATTGATTCGATTTGTAAAAGTCCGAGCGGACAGCGGTTCTCATGAAGATCGAACGCCGGGGAACGGGTTGAGACTGTGAAAAGTAGCTAAGCCGGGGCCGTGCTTGTGATGTACTTGGCTCCATCACTAGTAGCAGCGTACCGTAAATCTCCGATGTAAATACACGGTTGGGTTAGTGTCCAGCCCAACACGAGAGTTCGGTCCCTTAACTAAGCCGTCCCTCGAAAAGCGGTTCTTGTCCGGGAACGATTTATTTACGGCGGCGCAGCGCGGCGCGGCGCGGCGCGGCGCGGCGGTACGATATTCCTCGACGTTTCTCTTTTTTTTCTCCCCCCGGTGGCCCCTTCACGCCGCTCTTATTTCGGTTCCCGTTGCTTTCTCCATTTGTACTAGGCAACCGTGGCTGATGACCCGTCTCGGCGATTAATCATTTTCTCGGTAGAACTGGGAGAATTTGTATTTTAACGGTGTAACGCGCGAACACAGCAATGCGCCGGCACAGAAATGAGCGGGGATGAAACTGGATTACGCTTCGGAACTATGCAGTTTCGGTAAATGCGCCTTTTAAACCGATTCTCCGGGCCGCGCCAGACTTATTTTCTTGATACTTTATTCGCTCGCCGTATCTCTGTTTACTTTGTTCGAAAGTTTTCTCTTGTTTTGCACCTTGGTGCTCAGACTCCCTATTCTTCCCCTATCTCTTGATTGATTTATCTTTTTGCTTTCCTTACCCTAGTTCGTTGCGCCCAATAGAAACGATCGCACCTTTATTGTTATCAGATTGTAGAATTTTAGTACGTGGCTTTGAAACCTTTGTGAATGGTTCGCGAAATTGAATAATGTTTCGTGTTATTGAGAATTTATCGAGCTCGCGAATGAAATATATAATTTTGTATAATTTCGGTCGGTCGGTGAGTGGCTAATTTGCGAGAAGAGTCCAGTCGTTTAATTGTAACCGTTCACATTGTTATATGTTCTGCGGCAATTCCTTCGACTTTCCATCTACTGTCGGTTCCACTATGGTGTTTCGATTTTTCTACGAAAAAGCAGATATCGCTGGATCATACCCAACAGACCATGCGTCAGCCAATCTCCTTTATCAAGTGGAGGAACTCGAGCACACCTCACCTGATCCCATTACTGTCCCCTAATTTTGGACTTGAGCACATTCTAGATACACAACGTTAGCTCGCATGAACGGGGTTTAATTAGTTAGTCGTATACAGAGTGTCGACCAAGTTTATCGGATAATATGCCATCCATTCTCTCTTCTCGAATAAATTACGTTTCATTCGGAGTTTCATATTTTATGAAGAAATATATTATATAATATCACGCAACACCGACAGGGGATTAAACGTTTTGAAATGTGTCGCTATTAATTAGAAATGTTTATCGTGTATTTTTAAGTCCCGAATCCTTTTTCATCGTTCGGAGACGTCACGGCAGATAACATCTACCACTGTCAATGTATCCTGCCTATCGAATGACCGGCGAAAAGTTTGATCCGAGCTCCAAGGCCTAATGGTACCAATAACAAAGCGGATATGTAAAAAGAGAAAAAGATAACACATGCCGATCCTCGTTTAAAATTCATTCGTCTTGCATTCGCGACAAAAGAAGCGAGCCTGTCTAGAGAATGCATTATCGTCGATTGTATCCGAGCATTGGCGTCGCAGCGAGCGTGCCGTTCTATTTTTTAAGTGCTATAAAAAATACGTTTCTTTCTTCACGCTTGTCTCTCGGATGAAATGTATTTCCGATAATTATGAAACATCCTGCATCGTGCGAGCTAGACTCTAAAAAAAAATTGGCTGTTACCAATTTAATTATGCCCGCGGCGGACGTGTTCTATTTTTTAAGTGCGATAAAAACACGTTTCCTTTCTCCAAAATTGTCTCCCGGATAAAATGAAATTTCGATAATTACAACCGAGGTATTAATTCCTCCATTCAACTAAAACAGTCACTCAAATGAATGGATCAATCCTCGAACGAAAAACGTTTCAACGCAAACGACGGAATAATTCAATTGTTATCAGAGTCCCAATATACGTACCATGGGAATATTTGAAACTATATTTGCGGACTGTTTTTTCATACCGCCGCAAAATAGACTCGTTTGAAAATACATATACCTTCGTCGAGGTTCGTTAGAAAGTATGCATGGAACAATATTTGCGACGCGAGATTCTCAAACGGGTTTCCGCTAATTCTGACATTTCAACCGAATCTCTCTTTGTCGGCGCGAACGTAACACGTTTTGGCTGTATGGGCGTTCGTGAAAGCGTAGATATTTTAATAAACCTTTGTCTTGCAAACAATAGGGAAGTGAAAGTTCCTTAATTTGTTTCAGCGATTCGCACTGCGTAAAAATTACAATGGCGCTAAACAATTGCAACTTTGTCAAGCTTTTTCTCTGAAGAATCAATAAATGCTGAAACTCTTTTATTCATTTTTCTCTTGTATTTTTTCTATGTGCATTCTGTCACCTATTTCGGAATAACTAATAATGGTTCCATTGAAATTTTACCGAGAAAATAATTGATCTTCCATTTATTTTGGAGTGGACACAATATTTCACTTTTCGCTTCTTTCTTCCTTCTTTCCAACGCTCAATCTCGTTGAACGCGACTATTCGCGATGCCTGGACACCTGATATACCCGATTACGTCCGGGGTTCGTTACATCAACCAGATTTTCCGATGTCCCATATTCCTTACAGTTTCCCTACCAATATCAAAACGGCTGAGCGTTCCATTACCAGAAAATTCTTGCGCCCTCTCCGTTTTCCAATTAATTCGGCTAGACGATGATGGTTCTATCGTAAAACAATCTGCGGAGATAGCTTCATAAACTCACCGCGCGTCGGTCTATTTACGATTCGCAATTTCCTGCGAGCGGCCAGGTGCGCGGCGCGGTGCGGCGACTTATGACCGGCAGCGTATGCGAAGCAATCAAATTTATATTATAATTTCTATTGTGCGGCTCATCTCTGGCCGCACCGAATGCGGGGCTCCAACTTCGAGCTACTTGGCGCACGATTTTTTTTTTTTTTAATTCAATTTATACATATAGGCTCGGAAATAATCCAGTTAAAATTTAATATGCATACTTATCTTATTACATCTTACATCTTATTTCATTTAACAAGAAAGGCTTCATATCTGAAAAAAAGAAACTCATATTTGGTAGACTCCGTTTAAATTCTCCATGAAGAGCGTAACTCGTTAAAACACGGCAAGGGGTTAACGCATAAAATCCCTAATCTAGTCATCTCCTCGAAGGTCCTTCGAAACGGCACGCCAGAAAGAAAGTGGATCTGTTCACTAATAACGAAACTAACAATGGTGGTCCATCGTGCACAGAAATTACTACGCGTCCGTTCCAAGTACAGTTTCACAAAAACTGTCAAAGGTAGAAGACGAATGGCTGGAAGAAGACTGCATTCGTAGGACCATGTCTTTTCCAGAAGTGGCAGCTCGAGGAAACGCGCAGCGTGCGTCAGGAGTTGCGTCGGGTGCGCAGCGGCCATTATCGGCGTGTCAATTAGGCCCGAAAAATGTGAACGTGCCGGTGAGCGAACGGACGTGGAAAACGAAGTGCAAACAACGATAATTATTCTCCCAACCGTCGTGCGAGGCAGACGCTAGCCGTCGTGACGCATCGCCGCATTGTTCTTCCTACTCGACGGAGCCGACAATACGTCTAGGATGACTAAGGCGCAACGACCGCCTATACTTTCACCTGTGTGCCCTCTCCGTTTGATATTCACCATGCAACCCGAAGATTAAAGGTGGAGAAGGGAGCGAGAGGGAGGGCAGAGCGGAATGATAATCGGAAAAAATACAGAAGGAATCGTTGAAGGATGACGCACCGTTTACAAAGGAGCGGGTCTTCGTGCGGGTCGCTGGCGAATGGCTCACTGATTCGACGCGACGTTCGACCGCGGGTTTCGGATCGATTTTTATCCCGACTACGGGATGACATTTCGATTTTTCGAACGACATTCCGCCCCCACAGGAGACTCCTCGCTCGCGGTTAGACGTGGAACCGCGTGTTTGGAGAAGAAACTCGGACGTACCAAGGTGTGCTCGTTCGATTCCCGCGGCTACAATGGGTTGCCGGTACCATTCGCCTCGCATTATGGCGGCTAATGGGCGATACTGTGGTTTCGCCGAGGAATGTTTGGCCAATAAAGAGTCACCGTGCTCCGGGAAGAAATAATATACATAGACAGACGTGTTTGGATTACCGAACCAACCGTGGACACGGGGCGGATCAAAATTCATCGTGCGACCATGCGTTGGGCACGACTGATCGCGAGAAGGGTCGTTTTATGCGATCTTCTACCCCATTGGGATCAAGGCATAATATCAACAGAACTAATTCGAATAAATAGAAATCGCCGGGACAGTTTATCGTGCTTCTTAGAACCTACGAAAAGCTTGAGGATGGAGGACCTTCACCTATGAAAACATGTAACGAACAATATATAATTAACCGTTTCACCTAAATGTTTAGTAATCGATTAGATACCAACATATTTAATAATCTAAACAGTATTTTGAATAATTATATTTCAATTTTTAGCGGTGACTCTCTCCAGTGGGGGCACCAACCGATTTCAAGGAAAATCCACTAAATGTGGATGCCACTCATTTTGTTTCCAAATAAAATTGTACTTTCTGTTGCTGATAGTAATTTATGAGAAACTGTAAACGTGAAAGACGTTCTAAACGTTTTAGATACCCACCGTGAGGCAACTGTTGGGAAATTATGAAAATAAAAACGAGGTCCTCACGAGGATAGTTGATTGTGCTCGGAAAATAATTTCAACCAAGAAATCAGAAAAGTTAATTTCGCGTCTAAATAAATATTAGAATCGACGCACATCAGCGGGAAAAGTTCGGCGCTTGCTAAAAAATCGAGCCTCTGTTCGGGAAGCAAAATTCGAGCAGAATTTTAAAACCGAGAAGACGACTGCATTATTTCATTCAACTTCACGTTCTGTGTCGAGCACGCAAGCAGCTAATTACCTTCGTGTTTGTACCAATAAGCGATAGCAACTGCCCGATAAATATTAATAATACGCAAAATAAAAGTGTTATTCCACAGTTACGTTACTCAGCGGATTGTCGAAAGTGACGTCCATCTTGACGTGGCGAAGGTAAAGCGAAACATTATCGCTGTTTGTCAACGCGAATGTACGGGAGAGATTTCGAAAATTTGTTGAAAATTTCACAGGTATTCGAGCCCCGCGATGGGCGCGCGTTTAAAATTTAATTAACGCGATGATTGCGGTGGCAGCCATGCAAGGGCAACGGAAAATCTTTTTGTCCGGTTTTAATAATTAATTTTCTGCGGTGACATATTGAGTTGGGCGATTTTGTTGGAAGAGTAATTTTAGGAGATTTACCTCTTCACATAAATTAACATATTACTTACTGGAATTGAATTTTTCGAAAAATTATTTAACGACAATGTCAATTTGTTTCGTCACAATCGGGAATTGTACTACATAGGCTTTCAATAGTATGTTAACGATAAAATATCACATTGTTTTTGAATTTTGTATCTTAAAATTTGCTGACAATTTTGGTATAGTTTCCCAGTCTGCGACAGACCATAATCGATTTCTATTTCGTCCAATCAGTTACAGTAGAACCTCACTGTTTGCAATCCGGTGTGTTGTACGAAATCCTTGTTCAATGTATACTGGAAACTCTCACCACAAGTTGCTTCAAGTTCTGCAACTCGTGGGAATTGTTGTGGCTTCGCAGGAATGAAAGAAGATTGACGCTACAGATCGCGTGGTTGGTTATCTCTTTCGTGCAGAAACTCCAATCCTGCACGCATTTTCCCGTTTCGTGCAACGAGCGGGGTTCTACTGTACTTCTATTTTGTGGCATTCTTGTACAGCGAATCACAGTAATATTCGGACACGTTTGAAAGGATAATTTTTTAAATAGCGAAGCATATACGGCTTGGGTTGTTCTGGGAAGTTGGAATTAGTTTACTACATGACGTGAAAAAATACAAAAAGTTGTATTTTAACACTTTACCTACCGAAAGCCTATTAATAGGATTTTCAATAATTCTGCTGTACCAAAAGAAGGCATAGAAATGTTCTTTTACATTGCAATCTTCAATGAAAATTAATATCTAATGACGTTATTGAGGGTGACTTGTTAGTTCACAATGAAAATTGCTGTTGCTATCGAAGGTTCCATTAAAAAGTGTTTAGCCATGTACCATAGACTTTTCAAAATTATGCAATAATCACCGGTCGGCAATGTGTTAATTATAATGAAAATTTTAAAAATACGTTTTGTAGATCTGTCGAGTATAATGAATAACTGAAAATGTCATCGAAATCGCTCAAGACTGTAAATCTAAGGTGTAATAATCTATATAAAATGATCTAAATAATTTATCAAATAAATCTAAGGCTTCTTACATCTTTTACTGCTTGTAGTTTTTTTGCGGAAAATTTTCAGAATATGTATAATTGATAAAACACATAAAAAAATGTAAACAACAATTTTTTAGTATTTTCTTTGTAATTCCGACGAATTGGGATTTTTCAAATTTTTTCGCTACATGTAGTAAATTAATTCTACCTTCTAAAAAAAAAATCCAAGTCGTTCGGAATTCCAATTCGGAAAAAGTTATAATCCCCTTAAAGGTGTGGGAATATTACTGTGATTCACTGTGTGTACCGGGGTTTGGTACGTGTTAGGAAAATATAAAAGCCGCGAGGATATGATGGATTTTAGTGCGCAATTAAGGGAGAAACGTTGGCAGCGCTGGCTGAAAGGGATGAAACGGAATATGGGTTACAAAAGTGGCCCGGTATCGATCCTCGCGATCGTTAATCGCATCGATGATCCGTTCGCACTCGGGCTATCGCGTTCCTCGTGATTTTATTGTACGGAATAGGACTCGACGGGAACGTAAAACGTTAGAGTTCGGCCAAAGGGATGGCGAGGGCAAGGTGCACCATGGAGGGAGAGGGCGAAAGGTTAGACCCTCGTAAATCGAACGGATAATGGCAGTAGCGGGAGGACAAATCTTCATTGTGATTTGAACTCCGTAAACGGCGGTAATAAATTAGCGATCCCGGCGTTGAAAGGCGGCAATTACAAACGTCAACCGATCGGTTGTAACGATACAAGCGTTTGTTCACTTCTTTCCGGGGGAACGACTAATTTCAACGGGTCGTGCTTTTATGCGTGATTGATAAACAGTCAGCCGGGAACGTTAAAGAGCATATAAACAGCCTGTTCACTTTCGCGAACGGTAACAAAGCGTCCGACTACCGTTTCGTCAGGAACGTAATCTAAATAATCCGGGAAATATTGCAATATATTATATTAACGACTCGTGCATGCACGTTTTTCAGACACATTGCTCCATTTATCGCTACAAACCGTCCAAGTAAATATGACCCACTTCAGCTTTTTAGTTTACGGTGCAAAGTCAGAAACAGAATTTCTTTGAGAAATTATTCCACAGCAATGCCGATTTTATTTTAACGAACCGGCACGAACGAAGATTTTGGTCTTCTTGTTGTAGTGATTTCCCAGCATTACTTGATGGAAATCCACGTCAAACACTTGAATTAAAACGTCGATCGATCTACTGTTGGAAAACGTTATCACGCTATGGGAATTGTTTACATGCTTCTTTTCAACAAAAAGGGGCGGAAACTTATTCCCATACCCAATACAATTAGTTATTATTTACAATTAAAATCACACGGCTATTTATTATTCAAGCCTTAATAAATTTATTATTTCGATGGAAGGTTAGAATTGAGTCACCTTGACTCTTCAACAATTTTAGTTTTATGTCGCGCATCGTGTGTCGAACGTTACGAGCAATTTGCGGAAGTCCCGTTAGTATAGCGACGGAATGAACCTTAAAGCAGAATAAAATATGTAACCTACTCACTGTTTCTCAATGGCGCGCTTATAGGTCGTCCCATAAAGTTTTAAACCATTCCACCTGTAACAATAAATGCTTTCATTAATAATAATGAAATTGAACTGACATAATGAAATTACTCCGAATTCACACAGATATCTGCGCAGCAATTGATGACAATCATTAATCATATTTTATCATATTCAATTTCACGATAAATAAACTGTGCAGCGAAATTACCAGACGCATACAATTTTCTATGTACAAGAAAAGTCACGTTAAAAATGTATAATAATTTGCGCAGAAAATCACGAGAGGCATTTTGACAAATAATTATCGCGT
This sequence comes from Lasioglossum oenotherae, assembly GCA_028455765.1. Lineage (NCBI taxonomy): Eukaryota > Metazoa > Arthropoda > Insecta > Hymenoptera > Halictidae > Lasioglossum > Lasioglossum oenotherae. The sequence continues at coordinate 516,888 of CM052294.1, read as the reverse complement.
CAGGAAAATATAGAACGTAAATACAACTACCACTGTTACTTTGATATCGCAGGCTTGTATTTTCCAGTAAACTTATTCGTTACTTTCACCCGCGTAATTATCAAACCGTGGATTTTATGCGTTCGAATGCGGCGGACACGGCAAAAAGGTGAAACGAAACTTCAATATTGTTGGAAATATTATTCTGTTTAATGCCGGTCTTCATAAATTCCACGGAAGAAATTTTAATCAGCAATTTCAACTTTCGCCTCGTTTACGAACCAAAATGTTAAGTACACACTCCGCAACACGCTGTAAACTTTCTACGAGGTGAATGAATAACGGATAGCTGGACACAATGGTAACTCGTAATTTAATTAACAAAGAACATACGAGTAACTTGCTAGAGTATGGATTTTTATGCAAAATACAGATTTTCAGTTGTGACCTTTGAGTGAGGTTGAAGAGCATTGTGTCGTATATAAATTCACACATTCTTTCATATCGTGCTTGGTGTCATTTTAATCAGAAAAATTCCAGAAATAACTTAGTGAAAGTCCCATAAAAAAAAAATAATGAAAATTAAGAAGTCTGAACATTCGATTCATTCGAGTCGATGATGTGGTGTTCACACCGATATACCCGAGCTGACGAGTGATCGCACAGACGAACCCTGACAATAAACGCGCGATTACTGTGCCGATATAATTTCAAAAATCTCCAGAACTGCCGCTTCCAATAAATGATTCAATTTTCATTCGCTTAACCCGCGTTTTAGGTAAACCTATCCCAGAACCGTTTCTATTCTCTCCTGGTGAGAAGAATGCTATCGAGAGAAGCTATGTGTATGTATACTAGTAGACCCGTTCCTATTTTCTCACCTCGGGAGGATTGACATTCCGAGCCGCGTGTGAAAACAATTTTTTTTACCGCTCGTTGGGATCCACTCCGAAAATCTACCGGAGACTGTTTCGTTGTAGAAGAGGGCGCAGTGGAATTTTCAAGTACACCGTGCGTTCGACGGGTGGAGGGGGGGGGGGAGGGTGTACGGTAAGTTACCCATCGCGTAGGTGGTTCCAAAAACGTCGTATATCCCCGATTCGTATTCACCGCGTCGTCGCAACGGCCGCTGCACGTCCCGGTTAGCACAAGAAAAGACGAGCGTGTCCTTGCACAATATCGAATCAACGCGGTTCATTTAAATATAAACGAGCTACGTGAACGAACACTTGCCCCGATGAACATGTTACACCTCCGGCCCGTTGTATAATTCAGCCGAGCGACGCACACGGCCTCCACCCGGTAGCCCGCCGTGTTACGGCGAGCACACAGGTGTATTTACATATCTAGATGCGCCCGAGATCATTAAAAGAAATCGAGAGTGACCCAGACGAATGAGAAAATTGAAACTTCTGTTGCGGGCCCTTCGAATTCTTCCACCGCACGATAGCGCGCAACGCTTAATGAATAAACATTAACGGGGACCCCTTTTGTGTAAACGATAGGAATGGTAACGTTTCCACGGGTCTTCCAGGGGTATTGTTAACCATGAAAACGCTAGCGACTTAATCATTTCATTATTCCCGTCGCAATGGCCCATTGTGCACTTCGAGATCTCCGGACTGCTTTTTTACATTTTAATCGTCGTCTATTTTGTTGCAACTAATTTTGATAGGTTATTTCAGGGGAAATTTTATTGGTTTAGTTAACAGCAACACCTGTAGGGAATGGAGAACGCCTGTGTTACCGCACACAGTATGTTTACACATCTAAACGTTTAAGAGAAATCGAGAGTAACCAGACGAATAGGAAAATATTTAAATTTCTGTTGCGGGCCCCTCGACGTCTTCGCATGCTGACGCGCGACGCGTAATGAATAAAAATTAATAGGACCTCTTTCTTGTAAACGGTAAGAACGGTAACGTTTCCAGAAGGGGTCCGGTATTGTTGACTATGAAGACCGAGGCTCGACGCGGCTTAATCATTTCGTTATTCCTGTCACAATAGCCCATTGTGCGGTTCAAGATCTCCGGACAACTTTTTTACATTTTAATCGTCGTCCATTTTCCTTTTATTGTAACTAAATCACTGCGGATCTTTATGCAAAATAAAAGTTGTCTGACCAAGAAACAGGCGTCACTTAGGAATTTCTTTCTTCATTTTAGTAGGTCACTATTAATTATTCTTGATAAACTTTTATCTTTAAAGATGCATTCATGAGGAATTATTCAAATTTGTTTCTTTGGGTGTATACTATTTAAAAAATGGCTGAAAATTTGAATAAATATATTCTTGCTAAATGTATTATATATTTACACATGAATGTATCATAGTATCCAAATCGATATAAACTACGTTGTGTTGATCATGGTAAAAATATCGTCATCCTAATTCTACTTGCCTCCACATCATCTTCGTAACAATTCACGTTTGAAAATTCGTTCTGTGCAATAAATGCACAAAATCGACATCTATAAATCACGTGTCTGGATAGATTATTTTAGAGAAGAGAGGGCCTGGTTTGTACTGGTTTTTACTTCAAAAACGTCGATTTTATTGGTTTTATCGATGGTAACGTGTAGAGAGATTGTATCTCCCCAAGTTCCAATCACGGATTCAAAGTAGTCATGCAGATAGAACTCATGAAACGGTAGCGCACCGTACAGATAGATACACACCAGCTGAAAACTTCAAACGTGGTTTTGTCGAAACCGTTCATTTGGAAGTGCCGGAGTAGATAGAGAAAAAGCTATTCATCCGATTGACAACTGAAAGGTAACTAACTGTCAACGGTGAAACTGAAACATTGATGAAAGAAGTAAATTTTTAGTACCCGTTTCGACAAAATTATTCTTTGATGACAGAATTCGCACGTGTCCCTCAAATATGTGTGAATATGTGTGGAGAATGGAGAAGAAACGTAATGAGTGAGAGGCAAAATGTATGAAGAGAATTTGGTGGAACGAAACAAAGAAAAATGAGAGAGCGGTGTTTGGAAAATTTGTCAGTCGTTGATCGAACATCGTTTGTGTTACATGTGATGATGCTTCGTTTATAAACAATGACAAATCCATCCTCTCCTTAAACAGAACGTGGGATGAAGTATCCTAAAAAATTCAGAAAGAATCATTCCTTAGTTTCTCTTAGAAAAATCACAAAGACAAATTTTTAGGTCTCCCTTCTGGTACGAGGTGTTATAAATGTTATATGTATCCCGAAATTTTAGAAAACAAATGATCTCGTGCAATTAATAGACAGTGAATCTTTATGTAAAATAAAAATAGTACGAAATAGGAACCAAATGGAGACTTCATTCATTCTTTAACGATTTTAAATCGCACCTTACTCATTTTCATCGCGAACGCATAAACTCCGTAGTCGAGTAATCAACGTTAAAGCATTTCTTAGAGCCAGCACATTGCACAGATGTCGTCCCGGAAGGGTTAATAATAAAGTCGTTTTTCGTTTACGACATCGCGGACGCAATTTCGCGTTCGCCAGCGGACGCGCCACCTGCGAAAGACAGGAGGGTGCACGGGTAGGAGAGTGCGAGTGGCGAGTGGTCGATCAAAGTGTGTAACAGGTCTTCCATTTTTTAACAACATCAAAATCGAGCGGGTCGCGCATGGAGCGACTATTCAGCGTGAGTCTGGCCGGCGCGGCGTCCCGTTCAAAGAGTTTCACGGAAGCTTGCTCGTCGAGTGGTTTTCCTATCATTTCGACGCACGAGTGACGTCGAAACGACAAAAATCACTAGATCGAGTCGCCGTGGTCTCCCACACGTGTTGCTCGCAACCAAGAATGCAACCCGGCCAATGAAAGGGCTGTAGCGGGCTCGAAAGGTCAGTGGTGCATACGAGTGGCTCGATGGTCAGCGTCGTTGGTGCGCGCGTGTTCCACGGGTCTCCACGCAAACGTGCGCACACCTATGCACGTACACAGGTACGTTTGTACACAGAAGGGCCCCTACACAGTCGTGTTCGAAGCCCGTACGAGCTTCGCATGCTGGCGCATCGCCGTACACAGGCTTCCCTCCTGTTTCAAGTTAAACGGTTCTCCGAAAAAGGAGCCTACTCAACAGTCCTCCGGCCTCTCCCGTCCCGTCCCGTCTCCTCTCCTCTCCTCTCCTCTCCTCTCCTCTCCTCTCCTCTCCTCTCGGCGGCTCGGCAAGCCGAGCTGCATCGCCGGCAGTGGTTTTATCGGCCGCTATCGTCGCACAAAACCGTAAACTCTACTCGCGTTTCGTCCGGACCCGGAATAACGAATCGTCTGTCCCCGGGACCGACGGAATCTTATCGTCTCCTCCGGCCTCTGGCCTTTTTACGAGCCGCGTTACGACCGCTAACGTGGACGCAATTTTTTTCAATATGAAAGAAGACGGCTGCGTGGTCGGCCATCGGCCACCGGCCACGACCATCCTCTCGCTCAGGATAATCGTCCACACGTCAGTCCGACACTGATAACGGCCAAGGCGCCGCCAACCGACGCACCGGATATATCTCCACCACGAATTGAACGCTTTACAGGGCGAACGTGTCGTGTAACGGCCTCGTGAAAATTGAATTATATCCTGAATGCCTCGACCACGGACGTTTATGCGTCCCGGACTCCTACGAGTTATCGAATCACGGTGAAATACAAGGTTCCCGGGGATTTAGGCGGGCTCCCGGGGTTCCTTTCGTTTATCGGAATTATCGCCGCGGGAAACAACGGTCTCTTTCTCGGCTTGAGTTGTGATGCTGCACCGGACAGGCCTGAGAAACTTTAGATTGAATTTAGCGGCCCGGGAATGTTCCTTTTGATTTCTCTCTCTAGATACCTCGGGGAGCTAATTTATGTTTCTGATTTGCGTCTTTGTGCATCTGGAAAACACTACATTGTCCTTTGATCAGATTCGCTGTACTCGTTGTTTCGTTTTTCGCCAATCTAAGCAATTAATGCGGGAAATGAAGTTCTATTTTGTCTTGGATCCAAGCTGACGAAAATGTAATTTTTCATAATGACCCACAAATCAGAATACTAGAGGTTCAAGAGGTGTACGACATTGTTGAGTTCACGTAGTCGAACTATTTTGCTATTTACTATTTCAACTCTTTTCAAAGACACAGTCTTTTTTTTTTATTTAATGCAATTTGAATCTCAAGGTAGAGATTATTTTGCAGTACTGTACAGACGTTTCTGTATATTATGTTACTTTATATATAATAATACAATATAGACAATAAATAATTATAGGCCACTGCACAAGCAGTTTTAAAGATGTACTGTTTTGACAAGCGTCCATATTTACAGCAAAATGTTTTGCGATTAATCAAGTTTTAGATGTGGTTAGCTCCCACACCAATTCAAACCTTCTCATTCTCACAGATTCGTAAAGTGTAGTCAAAGTAGTCAACAATTCAATAAATAAATGAACAATAACGAACAAGTTTGGCTGATACACAGCGCACGTTTCGCAAGAGAACAGGATTTGATGGGAGAATTGTAAAATACGAATTTCAGATCGGTAGGGTCCAGCGTTGAATTCTTTTGAAATATTTTCTACCGCACAACGCTGATTCCCATAAACGCATAAACTCCTCCATTCGTCCCATATTCGTTCTATACCCGGGTGGGTACTAGATTAGATCTTTGAGCGGTATCCCGCCGGCAGGACATAAAAATGGCGATGTAGCTTCGCGAGGGGACGACAAGCATTTTCGACGGCCGGTTTATAAGAAAGCACCGGATCGCCGGGCTGGTTAATACCCCTGTGCTAACGTCGCTGCTGAAACGCAATATAGCGCGAGAGGCGAGCCTAGGGTGAAGGCTGAACGTTGAAGAGAAAAGAGAGGCGCAGTCACGTTCGCGGCGCGGCGGCGGCGCGCACCGAATAAGGGAACAGCAGCCGTTGTGCCCCGGCTCTCTGATATCATTACGCGAATGACAGTTCCAGGCCAATCGAGGAAAAATGATACAACAGGTGTTCTCGGGTCGGCCGGTGGCTGACAGGTAGGTCAGCGGGAAACACGAGAGAAGGTGTATCTCGCCCCTTCTGGTCGCAGCAAGCGCCATTACGTTCGATATCGTAAATTCCCGGTTTCGTCTGCGCGAAAACCCATTGCTCGTGCAACGATCTCCGACACCCCTTCGCACCCCGACGCGACCCATTTAACCCCCGGTCAACTCCCGGCAACGCGTGAAAATGTAAAGGAACGGGCTACGCGCAGAAAAACGAGAGAGGAACAAGAGAGAGGGCTTGGTTTTTCCGGACCGCGAGCTACACGAGCGCGATAATCGGTTCCTCGATGGATCTCGTCCGGTTATTTCTTCCCTCGCCTAATGCCTTTATTATAGGTACAAATTTCAATCAATTAATTAAATTTCTCATCAATTAATTTCGTAAGAAATATTATAGATACTCATCGTATGAAGTCCAGTTTCAATCAACATTTTGGTAAATTCTTTAACGCAGATCTTGCCAGCTTATTTGGAAGGGTCCCATGGAAATCATCGACACAGATTTCTCCGACACGGTTTTCACCGACATTTCATTGATTTTTTATTTATTAATGTCGATTGAATAAAAAACTTCAATTAATTAATTAATAAATAAAAAAAATTAATAAAATGTTGTCGGTGAAAACCTTGTCGGAGAAATCTGTGTCCACACCATACCAACCCATATTATTGAAATATGGTTTTGTATTTACTTTTTTATATCTTAACCTCTTTCGAGTGAGCAACCTGGGTCGCTTATGCAGAATTTAAGAGAATTATTGTAAAAGAATTATTGGACATGAAGACCTAATTTTTATTTATGATGGGATCTGACGGGGAAGATACTTGGTGCTTTAATTAATTCCACATCAATTATTTTTATTATCTAATCTTGCGTCTAATGCAATGTCTTGAAATTTTGCTGTGTGAATGATTTGTAGATATTATTAGAAACAGTAACAGTATGAAGATGAATAGTGAGAGAAGATTAAAAGGATCAAAGTCTGTTTACCCTTCTAAAATCAGGAAAGGAAGAAATTCCCGTGTGGTTTCTCGCAACCGGTGCAAACAATTTTTATTTCGAGCGAATTTTTCCGGGAACCAGTGCTCGGCGGGACACAGAAGAATGCAACAGCGTGTCCGAGGATTGTTGCCAGTAAATAAATTGCAGGTACACGCGCGGAGCTCACTCTAAAGAGCGAAGTTCTTGTCCGGTTATCGCGCGCGGCCGCAGAGATCGTCCTCGTCCCGCGAAATCGTTGCGCGACGCCGATTTTATTATGGAAATACATACAACGCTGCGACCAGCACGGGCGCGGCGGCAAACTTTTTCGCAGTTTTCCGGCCCGAGGAGAAAAACGACGGGAAAATTACCGAGAAACTCGTGGCCGGTTTCCTCGCGGCCATGAATCATTCATGGAGACACCGGAAAAAAGGTGGTGCGTCTGGCTCGCTTCTTCCGTAAGATTGACTGAATAAACAATACTTGAGCGATAAACGGAACTGCATCGAACTTCCGCCCTGCCCGGAAATGTTTAACCGTGGCGGATGGAACGCGTTTTCAATTCTTTTTCGATGGCTGCGGGACATTCGTGGTGCGCTCTCGCATTTCGGTCGAGTTTCAACGGTTTGTGATCACCATCAAAATAACGTTGCATTAATCATTAGTTGAAAAGAGTCGCGATGAATTCGAGTTCCTAAGAAATTTCTGGAGAAATTAAAATCACAGTGAAGTCGCGTTTACTGTCCAACAGCCTGTGTTCTTCACGGACAGTGATCGCGTAACGACATCATTCTTTCATGACTGTGTCGACCGCGACTGTATGTGTTCCGAGACCATAATATCTGCCATTTTTATATATACATCTTGATTAAAAAAGCAAAATTTCAAATACATATAATATACTCTTATCGAGTGTTGTTGGATCATCAAACCGAACGGTCCGGAACCGAAGTTACCGAAGTTAAGGCGGAACGGTCCGAAAATCCGAACTCCGAACAGTCCGAACCAAGTCGAGCGTGCGAAGCAGTACGAAGCGACTCGAGATTTAACGAAAAAGTCTTATCCCTAAATATAAATGTGCTATAAAAGTGCCACGTCATATCAATACATATTGTATATGTGATAATATCATTATGGCATTGCAAGTAAAAAAACGTAAGTAAACGCGACTTTACTGTACAATTTGTAACGCTAAACCTTCCACCACCGCACCGGTCAGATGACCGTTGTCAGATTTTTTATTTCGTACAACAGGATTAGTTACTGTAAATGATTAAATAAACAACCGCATAAAGTTCGAATGAATCTGATCTTATTTCTCAAACGCCTTCACAGTTCTGTATTTCATCTATTCCCTCTCATAAACGCACAAAGTGACGATAAAAGGAAGAAAATCAAGATTCAACTTTCTCACCGTTGTTCCGTTACCTAAATGTTCACGGTAATACGAAAAGTTAAGGTTTCTTCAGGGGCTGTTTTTCATCCCCCAAGCAGTTTATCAGCAGGAAAAAATAGTTGCCAGCACCGCGCGAACTACATTTTTCAGTGGAAAGTTTGAAATTTGTTTGAACTTTCCTCGTTGGTGAGAGAAAAACGCAACTTCGTTTAAGATTCGCGCGAAAAACAGCTGCGAGTTAATTTGGGAAAAAATCGGAAATCGTTGCCGCGATAATACCATTACCAGGGAGCCGGAGTCGAGCGACAAATAAATTGAAAGGGAGGGGAGTCGGCCATACTCGAAACAACGAATTTCCGCGGGCAGGTTGGCCCGGCCGCTAGAAAGCCGGGCTCAATTTCACCGGCAGATGGTGTTGCGGTAGTTAGTTATAAAATCTGCCGTGGGTGAAAACTAGTTTCGCGATAAACTATGGGGCTCGGTATCGCGCAAACGAAATTCCTTTTTCGCCGATCTATTTTGTTTTTTTCGACCGCTATGCCGTTCTTTTGTTCGTCACCGGCGAACATTCGCCCGAGTGACCGTGGGGGGGGGGGGGGGCCCGGACCGGGCCGTGGCGAAATTGGTGCGGCAAATGGAAAATCTCTGGAAAACGTTCGCGCCCAATCATTCGGACTCGTGTATCGTCGGCAGGAAGAAAATGGATTGTTCTCGGTGCGGTCGCAACGCTAACGATCCGTTATTTCGTGACGGGGGTACACGTGGAGGGATGCGGGAAGGGAGCGATTCGTTTTTCAGTGTCTATTCCGCGGACGGACGCGCGTATGATGTTTAATTAAATTCCGCTCGCACGATTGTTTCTTTTCCTCGCTCCCGCACCTCGTTCGCTATTTTCGCGCGCGCGCTCCTCCGCGATGGACGTGTTGCCGGGCTTTTAAATGCCTACAGCCTACGTCCTACGGGATCGCGCGAGCCGGGAGAGCGTGGGGGGGGGGGGGGGGGGGCACGCCTTGACTGACAGATTTTTCGATGGCGCGTCATTCAAATGGACACGTTACTTTTCCAGTTGAATCGACCTCTTTGTTCGCGGCGAGCGAGTTGTGTAATCTTCTCCTTTCATAACGCGCGTGTCAATCAGCCGGGCCCCGTGCTCCGCACACGGTCGATTCGATTTCGTTTCGATGCCGGCGCGGCGTGCCGCGCGCCGAGGCGCACCCTTTTTGGTTTTCTCTCCCGTTGCTGTTCTCGTGCCGCCTGCAACTTCATTCTGCGAAAGAATCGCCCTACGGCCAACGATATCGACGGTAAATAAATATTATGTTTACACAGTGCCGTTCTGCCTGCCACCTTCAGCCGTCGCGGCTTCGAAAGAACTCTTTCTCTTTGTACCGCTCGGTTCGGTCGCCACCTTCGTGTCCGCACGGTGTATATTCTTCCTACCCTCAACGCTCTTTCGACATCCTCTTTTTTCATCGTGCGGAGGAATGTCGGAGATCAATTTCGTTTTTCGGAGGGCAAACGTTCTTTTTCATGGTCATGGTCCTCGACATTTTCAAGGTTAGCCCTTTCGATCCGGATTTATTCGTTTGCTCGAATGCAGCACGATAAAATACATTTTACAGGCGTGTATTTAGACCCCGCACATTTTTAGAGCAAAAAGTCTGTCAAGTGTTATTGATTTTAAAAAGTATGCTACACTTTTTGCAAAATATCGTCGGAAATTTTCCACTCGTCAACTTCTTATTTCCGTTTCGCCAGCTCGAGGTGCATTTGCAACCCATTAACAGAGAGAAGGTTAATGAGAAAGCTTATAAATTGAAAAAAAGGGAAAAGTGGATATTCGCACGGGGACTGTGGTGTCTAAATAAATACCGTTGTTGACAACACGTAAACTTGTAAATAAAATAGATCAGCTAGGACGCTCGGCTCGTGACCACATTGATATAATTATAACGACCGAAGTATCAAATGATTGCGTAAGTTCGTGCCGGATTTGAAAATAAAATTCAATGGTTAAACTTTAAAGAATACAGGTGCATTAATTAATTATATAGTCACGATTCTCTTCTACAGTTAGAAAAGAATGGTTACTACGCAATCGATTAATAATTTTTGCTATAATTAGAAAAGAATGGTGACTATACAATCGATTAATAAAGCTGTACATATTCTTTAAAATTTTACCATTGAATTTTATTTCAATCAAGCATCTTCATCAAGCATCTGATCAATATATTCAGTCTATTTAAATTTCATTGACAGATGATAATTTAGCGTGAGAATAACCATAATTTAGACAAACCTTTCTATCATTAGTATCGCGAAAGTTCTCGGACCTACACGTTCGTTGATAATCCATGTTCTACAGACCCGTTCCGTAACGAGTTTTAAACAATTTCCACGGACAATTTCAGCGGCTAGTACATCTTGTTTGTATTTCGGTGCTCGATCGTGAGGTACGACTACGTTTACGACTCGCCGTGAACAAGACACCAGTCAGTCGGTTACGACGAGTAAATGCGTCGCTATCGGAGACGGGGCACATAACTCGACCAAGTTCGTCGCTGATCGAAAACCGTGTACACAATACAACCCGAAAAGCACGGAATGAAACTACGTTCGCAAAGTACGGTCGTCGTGCTCATAGAGAAATGGAATTTTCAGAAGAGTTTTTTACCGTTACGTTTATTATCATACTAAAGGATGATTGCACGCGGCTGTACACCGGTTCTCGCGACTGCCTTTCAAAGGACGCGCCACTAAACAGAGAATCATCGTCGATCGCGACGAAAAAAGAGGCGAGAAGCAAAAACAAAACAAAAGGGGAGAACACAAAAAGGAAAGAAAAAATCGCAACACGAAATCTCCATTCCAATCAAAGCGAAGAATCCTTGCGAACGGGTTTGCGCTTGCACCGACACCTCTTTCACTCGTTACTGAATACATACAATCTCTGCTACCGCGAATTCGCATATTTTTTTCGAGCTCTGTCCCGCGTGTGATCAATATAAAACTGAACAGCAATCGAGAGCTAGGAGAGTCGTCGACCCAATTGGGAAAAAATAAAAGTCACCGGGAAATAGCAGGACGGGAGAGAAAGAGAAGAAGAGGGAGGGAGAGGGAGAGGGAGAGGGAGAGGGAGAGGGAGAGGGAGAGAGAGAGAGAGAGAATGAGAGAGAATGAGAGGAAGGGGGAGAAAGAGAGAAGGAAACGTGCCGCATCGGTCGAGTGCATCGCTCGAGTGAATCGGTGAAACGAAGCAGACGGTTAAGTGCTAGGCCTCCGCTACTCGTGGCCGAACAGGCGGTTAGAGCTCCCGGAAACCGAGAAAAGTCGAACGTAGCAATTCGCTGCCTCCAATTACCGCCAACCCGTAGTCGAGCAATGGAGAAAAAAAGATAGAAAAAAGAGCAAGCTTCCGCGACAGGCGTCTGTAGCCCGTGACCGTATGGCGAGCGATCGCCTTTTCGGGGAAACCGAGACCCTCACCGTCTGCCGCCGACTCTACGATTCCGCGAGAAATGAAACGCCCTGTAGGTACATCGTCCGTATCGCCCTCGAACAGACCTCCGCTTTCTTCGAACTTGCCGCACAGCATGGTCTCCAAACCTCTCTTGGCTCGCTGCCCCTCTTTAATCCTTATCCGACCTTATGCGCCCAACACTTCACCGTTCCTACGCAAGTACTGCGACCTATTCGGTATCCTCGAGTCTTATTTTAACATTTTATCTACAGGAAGCCTATCAGTTTATCAATAATTGTGCCGCTCCAAAATTACCGATTCCTTCAAGGACATGCCATTTTAAGTACACGGGTACACGTGTATTAACATAAATATATCCGCATTTTAACCCTCGGACAACTGACGATTTTTATAGCTATATAATTGACAATGCTTAGGACCGTTCACAGCTCTAATTAATAATTTTTAAAAATTTAGTTTTCAGATAATATCTCGAGTAGACACCTTAGTCTTTTCGATATCCTCAATGAAACATATATTCAGTTAGTTTAATTGCCAGAAATTGAGTACTTGAATGATAATTTGAATGTTCCCGGTCAATAATGACTTAATTCGCATTCATTACCACGCATATATTAGCTTGCCCATCGTTGTTGTATGCGTCAAATCTTGTCATCGAATTTTAAACCACTTCCCGATGAGCTAGATAATTGAAACTTTAAACATAGCTCAGAACAGGATTTTTCTTAATTCTTTTCAGGAGTGTATATTGACGTAATCTTCGTGGGCGCTCCACGCTTTTATTTTTATAGTCACTAATGTCATGATTTCATTTAAACTGATATTAAATTTTTGGGAGAACCAGGAAAAAAATTATTTTCTCCTTTTTAGTGCATGTTAATATGCTTATATATATATATATTATATGTATATATAAGCGTGGTTTTTAAAAAGTTCTTTTAAATACGTTTTTTTAGAATACAGTTACTAACTTTCGAAAGCAAAATATGTGTATATAATAGATACAAAAATCAATTTGAAAACCGCTTCCATTAAAAAATTTTATTCACTAACCCTCTAGTTTATTAGAGAAGAATCTGATATGTTTTATTGTCCTGGCAATAAACGACTTCATTTGGGATAACAATATTCTTAGCTATTGTAGTCTCAGAGCGGTAATGTATTAACTCGGAAGGAGAAAATTGAATGGCCACGAATTTCTTCGGGCTGGAATGAACAGTTGCGTAATAATATCCTACGTGATAATGGACAGATATGGAACCGCTGACAACGAAACTTGTAATGCCATTTGTTTTTGCAACATCCTCGCGATACCATCGGGTTTCGGAAATTCCACAACGCACCAGCTAGGCTGTTGCGGGACTACCGCCATTTTACCGCAATGAAACATGCTATGATAGCCACAATAGCAATTCCATGAGCCGCTTGTTTTCGTGACACCGGAATGAAGTGCGCAATGCCCGCCGTTACGAACTTGTACTGATTTATAATCATGCAGGATGCTTGTGGATAGCCTGAATTTTTCGTGTCACGAAACATCTACTTACCGGGTGTTCGTAAAATTGGTTATAATTAAAATAAGAATTCATTGGCAATATATTTTGTCATATCTGATAACTAAACTGCGAATTTTATGCATTTATCATAAAAATGGGTAATCGCAATTTAGAGCAGTGGTCATATTGAAAAGATTTAAAGACATCAACGTATCGCCTTCAGCTTAATCAGATAATTAAAATAAGAAAGAAATTTTTATTTCGCTCCTGTGTGTGTGTGTGTGTCATGCAATCAATACAAATATGTATACGTAGATCCGCAGTCTACGTATAACATACATCGTTCAAAGGAAATTTTACAGCAGAACCATTTGAAAATTACTTAAAATTGTGAATCTTTTTTTTATCGTATATGTACATATCGCCAACTTAGAAATGTAAAATAATTTGTTGTAATTTCGATACTGGGTTATAATTGTTATGTACGTTAGTTATAAATAGCCTGCGGATCTTTATGCAATTATGGCTTTCAGACATTTGCAAAAAATGCTAGGATATAAAACACGACAGAATTTAGAACGATTTTAATTTAATTCAGATCTGAAAAGGCTGTACATACCACGGAAAATAAGATTCTATTTGATTCGGGTTTCTGAAAATTCGTCTACAAAAATCGCAAATTACATAAGCATCCGCAGTCTAGTTATAAATTACGCCACCATTTATATATTTATTATAATATTCTTTTAGAAATATTATATATGAATGAACGACACGTTAACGGAATCTAACGAGGGCCGCTGTCGAAGTAAATTCAGGTGGCAAACGCATTAGGGAGCAAGAATGTATTATACCGGAGGATGATAACATACTTTTAAGAACATCCACTGATTATCCCCACCATAATGAACTCGTGCGTCGGTCACGCGTCAGGAAAGACGAAAAAATAGTTCGTAACCCCTCGGACAAGCTTCTGGAAGATCGGGGACGGATAACACCCGAAAGAATTATGCGTAAAGGGAGTGTTATTACGGGTTAGCTAACCCTATTTTTTGTCAGGAAACAAGAGAGATAAGTTTTTGTCACGATACATTCCTGCGTGGAGACTTTATGTGCCGCGTGCCATCGCCATATTTCTTCGCCGAGAGCCGCCCCGACGAAATTAGTTTCGGAAACGACGTTTCGGCTCGTGGATATTTATATGTATATGTATTCGCCAGTCCCGTTTGCGTCACGCGAATCTTCAACAGGCGGCGCCGGGAACAAAGGGGACACTGTGCGAGGTGAGTCGTCCATCCTGCAGGGAAGATTAGGATAACGCACTCTCGCGCGCGTGATTTGTCAGTCGAGTCGCGTGGGTTCCAGGAAAATCGATCTTTTTCGGGAATAGTGAAGTCAAAACAGTGTTTCCTAACAGCTTCATCGCTCGCGACAGTTTGAAAACAGGCTCGAGGAAATCGATAATTCAAAGCGTCACTGGTCTGCCAATTTTTCACTGTTGTTTCTCGAGTATGGCGCAAAAACTATAGACACTGTGTGTGTATGTGCTGAAGGCGAAGTTTGAAGTCAATCGATCGGATACATCCTGAATGATCGCCTCGGGCATTGCGGAACTTGTTACTTTTAATCCTTTGCACTCATTCGTCGAGCGTGATTCAACATCAGAGGAAGAAAAATGTAAATATTAAGTCAATCGGAAAGTTCCATCAGTTTTTTGACAAAAAGTAGGTAAGTTATTTATTTAAGAAATAAAAGAGGGTGTCTCCAGACCTTCCCCTTCTACGACGCCCGGCCACGTGACGCGTTTCGTCTGAATGCCACGTGCTCACTCCGGTACATACTGGCACACTACAATGTGCTTTTAATTTGAATAATTGTACATTATTTTACAGTTTAGGGAAAATATTATATGTGCGCTGATTTTACCGAGTCTAGATGTTACTAGCGAACCTTGCGGAGGATCGTTGCTATTGACACGAGGGGTAAATCGCTTTATTCGAGCCGCGCTGACAGCCATTGTTCTTCCGGCAGGCGGCGCGAACGAGCAAGACCCGGCAAGGGAGCCGGAGGAAACGGATCTCGCAAATTTAATCAATTATTACAACTCGCGCGAGCGAATCTGCAGCCGCGAGTCACGTTTCGGCCATCGTCTGTCCACGCATTAGTTCCACTCTTTGTCGGATGAATGTATAATGTGGCTCCATTCGGCAACGCATTCAGGACAGAGCCGATTTTTATTCATAACCGTCCGGTGTACGGCGTTAAAGCTAATCGTATGCAAGTATAATCACATTCGATATCAGTACATTATACCGTGCAATATTCAAACGGACACGCGCTCGATCGATCCTTTATGCATCCTGTAAATAATGGAAATAGTATGCTCGGATACACCGGACCCTCTGGTGGTGTGGCCAGTTACCCGATGGCCTTGGGCTCTCTCGGTTTACTGGAACTGTACATTTTTACTCGGTATTAATGGAAATATTGCTCGGGGTTTACACATTTTCACCCCCAAGGAAAATTCATTTATTTCCCGTTTCTACGGTCCGCCAAATGTTTGATTCCTCTCTGATTTCGTTGTTATTTGAGTGCGGCTGGGCTCCGTGTAACGGGCGAGTTATAAAACGAAACACAATTCGTTTTATTGAAATAAAACGCGAAAATGTAAACATTTCTGTATGCTTGTAATTCTGTAATCACTACGGCCTGGGTCTTTCTGTAAAATCTCGTTCGATATGTGATAATAACGCATTCATTTTGCTATAAGTGCACGAAGGTGTTGTACTTTACGAGTGAAATTGAAACAGGTATCTTTGATTGGAAAACACGGAGAACCGCGTAACGAATTCTCGCAGAACGTTCATTTTTCTGGTCGGAATCGCCGTTAATTGCGTTCGCCGACGATTAATACGCGAATGTTCCATCTTAAGTAATTTATGATTATAAGCGCGGTATTGTTTCGAATTATGTTCCTCGCGATTACAGTTTCTGGCGTTTCGTTCACGCAAAATGTATCGTCCGCGTTATTTACCTACGGACGATCGTTAAATTTCCGACCGGTAAACACGCATTGTGGATCAGACTTTTGACAAACACTAATCTGTCGAGCGGAGTCGTCCGGCGAGCTCGCTGATAAAAAGACAAACAAACACCGGTCTTCTTCACTATTAACGACGACGACGATGACCCACCCGCGCGCAACCGTTCGACCGTTTCCCCTGGTAATTAATGCTCTTCCGGTGATCAATACGGATTAATACACACGGCGCCTGGCGCATAGGTTCCGTGCACACAGAGCACACACAAAGGGCGGAACGCAAACGATACCGGTATCGGTCGGGGAGAGAGACACTTCCGGATCGCGCCGTTAATCAGCTCCCTCCGGGAAATCCAATTTGGCCGGTGTCGTGTATTTTTCAAATTTCACCGGGGCGCCGATCGGATATGATATTCGAGTGGCCTCGTTTATCAACGACCGTCCGGGAGGATCGTGCGCGCGTGCACCACGGAATGAATAATGCGGACAAATCATCGGAACCGAGCGTTCCCATATCCGTCCCGACGGTTTTCCACGATCTGCTTTGTACATCGCGTGATAGATGGACGGCGCGCGAGGTCTCCTTCGTAACCGAGATCCAAGGATCGCTACTTCCGGTACAGAATGCCACTTTATCGCCAATAGCGACCTCGGCGATCCGCTGCACCCAAGGGTGCCACACCAATGGCGCACTCGCGCCAATACGTCTCGATCATCTAATATCAAGTCGTACGTGGTGCGATCGATTGTTAACAATCGACAGCTTCGTTCGCTATGCACATTTTCACACTTTTTAATTCCATTGTCTCAGACTTTTATCATTTCTCCAAGGGTGTCGAGCAAGACACTTGATATATACTTGTCGAAAAGGATGTTGACTTTTCAATTTCACATACGATCTACGTCCTCATCGAATGTGTTGTCGGAGTGTGCACTTCATAAGATCGTATTAATCAAGTACACAGAAATAAGTTGTATAAATGGGAACCAACCTGAGGCTGTTTTACTCGGTTAATGATTAGATCAAGTTCCCAAGAGACAAAGAATGAAAATCATCACCTTGCATTAAATACGTAGATAATGTAGACTGTGTCCACGCTGAAGCAGCATCAACTTTTAGTCGCTTCTTGAAGCGTTCTTCTTGTACCGGATAAAAGCAGAAGAAGGCAATACATACGTGGCAACAGAAAGTTCAATATTGTTTCAGCGCGGACACAGCTTTAGGCTGATAGATGTAAAGTAGATGTTGAGCAGGCTTGATTGTTAATCACCGGGTGCCCGATACCGTAACAATCGGGTACAAATGGTCTTGCGAATAACGCAAACTTAAATTCCCAACAGGAACAAAGTGGAATCGGATAATAATAAGACGAAGGAGGGAATAGTATCGAGTAGAGGCGAAAGGGGGCAGCGAATCGTTTGTCGGCCACCCGTCTTCGCAAAGCCTTAATCTTCTCGACTATTTCGTTTGGGGATGCCGCGAACAGATGGTAGGTTCGAGCCGGGGAATCAATTTCGAGGAATCAGCCCCCGAGGCTGCGCGTCTCGCTTCTTGAGGGAAACATTGGAAATTGCCTCGACGCTAGTAATTATACGGCCGAGGCTTCTCTCTCTCTCTCTCTCTCTCTCTCTCTCTCTCTTCTAGCCTGTGAATCGCGGAAAGGGAGAAAGGCGGCTACGGACCGGTATCGAAAACGTCCATTATCCTAATTTCGCTTAAACCGCAAAGAAACGGTGTGTAGCACCGCTCGGATCCATTCTGAACGATTTTAATGCCGCTCCCGGATATCTCTGCGAAACGTTTACGCGATCAGTGCTATTATGTCTCTGAACTGAAAATAGTGCCGTACCCTTTATAACAGCGCCGCGAGGCTAACCTATCATCAGGAAAGGATTCCTGATCCTACGCTGCCGATTTCGACCACGGGTCATGTCTCGAACTTGCGCTATAGGTCCTATATTTACTACAGCGTATCCGATCTAACTTTACGATTTTTTCCTGGAGAACTGCTGAACCCTTTTATTCGTGATGTATCATGTCAAAATTGATCGAGTGCTTTTTACAAAATACATTCCTGTATCTTTGAATTTTTTAGCACACCATCGCAACCTTTGCCCCTACGTCGAAATCTTGTATTGAAATGGAGCATCGTCCCCGTAAATATATAATAAATATAATATAGTAAATATAAATATAACACCATGACTGAATAATGCAACATGACTTCCCGCAAATGCTGCTTGCTTGGAACAAAAGTCGACATTTTTCACGCGAAAAATTGACTGCTGTTCACGCTTCAAACCATTGCCACTAACTGCGTTTCGAAGCTTACAATTAGACACACACCTTTCAAAAACATGTACTACGTTCCATCAAATACGCGATCCATGCTTAAGTACAACGACATCTGTTAAAAGAGCGCAAACTTATTCCCTCACCCAATAGATTTTTTAAGCACGAGTATTTTATATCAAATTAATTGCAAAATTCAAAACTTTCCAACGATGTACAGTTCAAAAGGAATGGTCATTGAATGAGGTTATAACGATGCAATAAAAGAATTACGAAACAAACGGCCGCGAATTTAGTTGCCAACCTACAAGGGAAGAGATGACATTCTGTTTGGTTCCTATTTCTTGCAATCGATGCAAACAATGTTTATTTCGCATAAAGATCCGCAGTGTATACTGATGACGTTCTCTTCATCCCGAGGGTTGGCAGCCCCAAAGTGCTCGCCGAGACGTTTGAACTGAGACCGAGGGTGGAATTGAAAGCCACGAGCTGCACACCTATTTAAAGCGAGACCTTGTCAATTCGAAGACACGCTTGTAGGCACTCGTTTCCGAGTGCCTATAGCTTGAGACTGGAGAATATCTTGTTAACATTGGCGGAATAGAGTCCTCCAATTCCGATCGATCCGATTGGAGGGAGCCGTAGGATCCTGAATGGCCGGCAAGCTCGATATCGGATTATGATGGTAATGGCGCAGGAGTTCTGCAGATTACGTTGAACTGTACCGGCAAACATTAGACACAGTGCGAGGCCGAGACCGGCGCTACATGCTAAGGTGCCATAGGTCATTCGTATCTGAAATCATAATCTCTGGAGCGGCGAACTCTGGCGAACTGCGGTCGTCACGGGCCATCCAGTTTACAACCGGCAAACTTCGTAAGATGTTTGAACTACGGTAACTGTGAGCTATGGGTATCGTAAAGTGGGTGGTGGTTAGGTGTACGGCTGCGGGGCCGCGGCCGTGTGAATTGTCCGAGGATTGATGGCGGGAGGAATTACGGAAATAATTGAAGCACAGGAAATGATATCTCTTCGAGCAACGAAACGTTTCGGGGGAGAAATTTAATGGATACTTGTGGCTTCGCAGCGCGTCTCCTAACGCGATTACAGGATTCGAACTTCCAGTTTACGGTTTAGCTCTTTATTCGGGAAGGCGCAAATTCATTCCGGAGAAAGTGAACGGGCGAGAGTGGAGGATTTCGGGGCTAATGATCGGAAGGAAAATGGTCCTGTTGGAATATGGACTGAAATATGTAAGCAAATACATACAGTCAGCGGCAATAATAAGTAAACGTTTCAAGATGATCATGTAAGGGCGAAATGCCCTGGCGAGGCTGAAAATCTGTCACTTTCACCCTTAAGCTCTCATCTTTAAACGTGTATGTATGTAGCTCATTGCAATGTTGACCGATTTCGATGAAATTTTCAGTATGCATATAAGTTACCGAAATCTATAAAACGCATTTTTTAAATTATCGTTACAGGCCCAGATAAAAAAGTTGACAAAACATCATTTTTAAAAATTTTCTATAATTTCTATTTTATAATTTCTACTTATTAAAACATCTTAAATTTTATTAACATCTTAAAAAAAATTCAAGTCCTTTGGACCAATTTCTAAAAAGTTATGCGATTTTTAAGGGTGTCCACTTATTATTGCCGCTGACTGTAGAATGCACACCAATTGCTTTTTATAAAAAATAATTTGTTTGTAATTAGATAACTAGAATCTGACAACTAGACTGCGGATCTTTATGCAAAATAAAAATTGTCTGCATTCATTTCAAGCTACAGTAGCTATATTGCTTTTCTTGATAATTATAGTAAGCTGGAAATCGTGCAACAACATATCTAAATTCTTTAAATGTTTTTAGTGTTATAAATGCATGCAATCCGCAATCCAGTACATAATCAGACACATATTGAGCTTATCTAGCCTAACTCCAGCTACTTAGAGGTACGAAGCCACACGCGAAAATGCATATAGGCATCAACCATATACATACATATATTGTCTTGTCGGAATTTATATGTACAGATTCCGGGAACCTCGTGCATAATTGCTGAACGCAAGAGACCCTTGGACTCGCATTACCGGGTCCAAATGGGTCATCAGTTTGTGTCCTTGAATTTAGGAGGTCTTGAAGTTACGAGTTGAGGAGGGTTTTGCCTTGGGCCTGCAAGTTTAGGTGGATCTTAGGCTTAGAGCCTCGCATCAGGACTTGTCTTCCGAATGTTCAGCTTGGAAATCCAGGTTTCGGAATCTAGGTATTAATTCTGAAGGGTCCTATAAAACATGGTATTTGGGTCTGAACCATCTAGAGTCTAGAGTATTCTAGAGCGTACATCTCGTGGCCGAGTTCTGTGGTTCCGTAGTCTCTGGATTAGATAGAGTAGATTCGGATTGCATCGATGATGAATTACCAGAAAATGAAGTTTGATAGAGGGCTCAAAGCACGCAAAACCTGTCAATTGTTGCCTATCATTTTCACGAAGGGATCAAATCGGCCCGTGACAGTTTTCGCATAAGAACTGGGGGCCGACAGATCAGTTAATAAACTGGTGACGCTGTATAAATAGAAGTGTTCTATTTGATCCTTTTCCCATAGAAAAGGAAGAACCTGCGGGGACATCTCCGTCGCTGTTAAAATTTCTCCCCGGTTTAGTTGCGGCGCGCGTTAATCTGGCTGTCGACGTCGGCATGATGCATGATTTCCTCAAAGGGGACGATCCTGCCGTTTCGAGAACGGATTCCCCGCTCGATTCCCGACGCGCGTCGCGTCTCGTCGCGTCTCGAAATACCGGGACGACACCGCGTTCACGTGAATCATTACACGGCTGAAATACGGCGTTCAATGAGCAGACGGCGGTGCACGTGCGGGACGACAGAGTACAGAGGGGCGACGCCTCCCATCGTCTCCTCGCCATTCAGCCCAGGCCGAGTTAAAACTGTTCCGTAGCAGAAGCGGCGCGCCGTGGCACGTGATTACGCCAGCTATTCTTGGCTGTGGTGCGTTTGATACTCGTCTCCGCCTCGCCGGCAGGCCGGAAACGCGTAACTGGAGCACGCATCGACGCCGCCGCGAACCGGAAGAACAACACCGGCCGAGAAAACCAATGGGGAAAAAAACGTCCGTGCGGATTACATTGAAATCGCCGATACACCACTGGCTTCGCAAACACCGTTGTCATCGACAGGGATTCACCGAAACCAGCTGCGACCGACACCTGTGTTCATTGACAGCGGCATTAACGCCGGATTTAGGGACATTGATCGCACGCCTGTATTTACCCGCGTCCATATAAAACGTGCACTCAATACAAACTTTCGAAACTATAGGCTAGCCAGACTAGAACACGTACTCCCATTGTCCTATCTGGGCTCCGGATGTTTGCGCAAAAATTTTCATTCCTCCTTTCACGATTTCAAGTTGATACTATGAGCACTGAATTCGAGCAGAGAGACATTATTATCAGTGATGGGAGACAGGTGGACTCGTATTATACATATGAATCACACAATTATACGAACCAATTTATCTCCCGACAGGTTCAGATAAATGGAGACCTACGGTGTTTGAATTTTTCTACTGTTTTAAATTAATCATTTTCACACGAATCCGCAAAATCCGCGATCTATTGGTGTCGACCAAAGCCAACATAAATAACTAAAAAATAATATCTATGATTTTCCATAAACATTCCCCACATTACCATAATAATTGGCATTGCAATCGTGTAATGTAACGTGGACAAGACGAGGGGGTGAGCAGCATTCTTTCTTACTAAATATCACGAGCGGAAGATTAAAAGAGATTGATCGGCCACCTTCTCCTCGAAAGAAAATTTACGACAGCGTGGAACCCAGTATATGTATTACTAGATGATGTCGAGCGTGCTAAGAAAGCAGAGCATCTTGTCACTCCTGGTTACAAAACCGTTTCCTCTGGGGCACTTTACGATTATGGATATTGATAAATCCATAAGCGGCGCCGCGCTGGAAAGTTCTAGCGCGGAAACTTACTCCTGACGGAATCTTTCAGTCGGTTAATCAACTTCTCAGGCTGCGACAGCACTTTCCCGCGGAACCAGCAAAGAAACCGCTCGAATCATTTCACACTAATGATTTCGAAGGCTTTGTTCTGTCAGGCGACAATTGCGTTCCATTTCGCAGCGGTCTCTTTACCGTTGCGCGTACCGGAAACGTCTGTCAATATTATTTAACCCGCTGGATCGAACAAGAAAATGGCCCGCGAGGCGAATAATTGCTCTGGTCAACGCATACTGCCTCGTCACACAGTACTGCACGGTTGAATTTACACGAGTCATCTCCACTCTCCTCCCACCATTCACTAGTTAGTCCCTTGAGCTAGCTTATGAAATATCGCATTAATTTGTGTTTCATCTCTCGAGTCAATTCCCCTGATCTGACGACTTGTGACTTTCTTTGGTGTCCTTCTTAATTTCTTCGTTTCTCCATCTTCTTATCCATCTTAGCTAATCAATCAAGATTTCTGACATCTCATCCCTTAGGATTTCCTGTAGCCGTCAGCCTGGTTCTACCCATACGCCATATTGTATGCGAATACGATGTAAAGGAAGAAATTATATGTTAATTTAATTATATTGTAGTCAATCATCGGTAGACTGCGGATTTTATGCACTTACGGTAAAAACGAATAATTTTATTTTATTCCCGACTTTTCAATATGATTTACAAAAAGAGCATACTTTTTCATTTCACTTCAGTTTCTTACAATTGACCTAGACAATTTTTATTTTCATGTGGTCGCCAATGAAACACAAAATAAACTGTAGATGTATAGATGATTCAATAATTTCACTGTCGGCTTCGGAACCGAGCACTACCGTACTTGTAGAACACAACTGATTTCTGGTTTTTCGGGAGCGTCAATCAGAATCCCGCGGGAAGAAAGTGTAGCGCGCGACGCCGTTTCTCAGCTTCCGGTTTTCGTCCCGTGTCCGAATATTAAAATTCCACTCACGCTCGCGTCGTTACCTGCCGAGTGTTTTTTT